>PVIU01011695.1:22343-63590 GCA_004026605.1 Ondatra zibethicus | reverse complement strand
TCAGCAAACAGTGAGAGTTTGACTTCTTCTTTTCCAATTTGTATCCCCTTGATCTCTCTTTGGTGTCTTATTGCTCTAGCTAGGACCTCAAGAACTATATTGAATAGGTATGGAGAGAGTGGACAACCTTGTCTTCTTCCTGATTTCAGTGGAATCGCTGGGAGTTTCTCTCCATTTAGTTTGATGTTGGCTGTTGGCTGAACAGCATAGTTTTGAGAGGCCCTGTAAAGCAAAATCACTTAATATGTGTAGGCTTGGAGTAAACTGGGTACCCCAAATAATGGATGGTCATAAAACAATGAGGAGAGCAGATGCAGAAACGGAGCTCAGTCATACATGCAGGTGCCACTGACTGAAGCGAAACGGCAGATTCATATGTGCTTGAGGCTACAATTTACAGGACAAAATGTGGGCTCGTGCATGTTTGGACCCATGACTTACAGGATACAGGGTAGATTCAAGCATATTTGTGTTTATGATTGACAGAACACAGATTCATGTATGTTTGCATCTATGATAGGATGTGGGATGGGCTCATTTTGCCTGTGACAGCATGGTGGGTACTTCCTTCAACAACGTCTCTGTGTTAGATGCCATTTGTCTTTCAGTGTTAAGGGTTAATGTTCTGCAGTGCAACATTTGTTCTTGCTTGATCTAAGACTGAAATTTCAGTTGTCGTGAGAATTGACAAACTGTATATCCTTTAGACACCTTTCTGTCAATATTATTTTAGACATGCTCTTTTACCTATCTGAAGTTTGAAGAGGCCATGTAGCAAATGGTTAAATATGCAGGCTTTGGGCTCAGACTGCCTGGGACTCAGACTGCTTGGTTGGTTCAAACCTTAGACTGATTACCATGATGTTCAACTTCTTTTTTTCCTTTCATTCCTTTTTTAAATGATTTTTATTTAACTTTTATTTATTTGGTGTGTGAGTATGTGCTATGGCATATCTGTTGTAGATGCCAGAGGATAACGTGCAAGAGGTAGTTCTTTCCTTCTAACAGAGTTCCAGTCTTGGGACCCCTATTATAGGAAGTGAGAACAGACTCCCACTAGTTGTCCTCTGACCTTCACACTTGTTTATGCACACTTGTTTATGCACACTTGTTTATGCACACTCACACACTCACACACACACACATACACACTCTCTCTCTCACACACACACAGAGTAAACAAAATGTAAAAATATTATTAGGTGAACTTGACAAAATATTTCCCACCGCAGGTAATCCTGTACACACAGCAGTTTGAATGAGGGCTATCTCCTGTAGTGTCTCAGCACTTTGTCCCCAAGTAGCAGCTCTCATTGGGAAGGTTGTGGAACCTTTAGAAGGTGGGGTTTCATCAGAGGAAGTGAGTCACTGGGGGTGGGCCTTGAGATTTTATAGCTTGGCCCCCTCTTGTCCATTCTTAGTTTCCTCAGACCTGCTGTGACAGACTGTACCCCTCAAACAGGGAGCAGAAATAAACCATCCCTTAGGTTGCTTCTTGTCACTGGAATTTGGTCACAGCATAAAGAAATGAAACTATTCACAGGGAAAGTGTTATGCCTAGTCTGTGAGGACCCCAAAAGACCACCAGGGAGACTGACTTACCAAAATGCAAAAGTAAGGTTTATTGTGTGCACTATACAAGCTGGCAGGGAACCTCATCAAAGCAACTGGCACAGCAGCGGCAAGAGGTAGGTCCCCTACCCTTCTAGAGGGCGTTATTTAAAGGCAAAATGCAGAAACGTTGCATTAGCATGGTGTGGGGTGACAGGTTCAATCCTGATTGGTAAAATTGTGTTGGGAAGCATTCAGTACCAGGTACAATCTACCCAACAGATATATTAAAGGGTGCTCGTGTCCCATCAACGGGTTGATGTTGATGTGATGTTCATGAATTTTACTAGCTAGTTAAGACTGCAGGCCCAAAAGTCAGTAATAAAAGCAGAATTACCAGGGGTCCCATAGAGTAAAGATGAGAGTGGTCAACCAAGGGAGCTATTAAACCATGTTTCAAACCAACCCTGGCTGGTCTCACATTCTCTTTTCCACTTTGCCAGTCCTTCTCCAACTTTAGCCATGTTGTCTTTGATTATTCCCAAATGATCAGTGAAGAAACAACATTCTTCCCCTAGTGCTGCACAGATCCTACCCTGCTGTGAGAAGAGATCTAATCCCCTCCTGTTCTGCAAGACTCCCTCTGCCAGGGAGGATAAGGACTCCTCTAGGTGGGCGATGAATTTTTCTCTGTGCTCTATATCCACATCTATGGTAACACGTAGACTGGAGTCATATTGATTCTGGGTTACTAGTGCTGAGATTCCCGTACCCAGTCCCCCCAGGCTAGCACCTAAAAGTAGGCTAAAGGTGAGGGCTGTCATAGGCTCTCTCTTATATTTCCATAGCCATGAGGGCTGGCTCCATCCTTGCTGCGCGAGGTCTAGGAACTTCTGATCAGTGTTATTCTTGGAATGAGCCTGACTAGTACACAATATCCCCTGGTCTGGTTTAGGACTTAGGTATGCACACAAGGGGTAAGCCCCGTGGAGCAGGACCCTCAAGTGTCATTGTGTGGGAGCAAGTACTGATCCTGTGTGAAACTGTGGGTAGACAGTGAAGAATTACAGATGGAAGCTTTATCTGGGGGAACCTGTCCTATACATAGTCCCTGCCCAGTCACTTGTTTTAGGGTAAGGCCTTGTCTGCTCTGTTGCCACCAGCAGTGATTGATGTCAGTTGTCGTGGAAACACTGATATTAACTAATAGACCCTTATAGTAAGGAGTAACTATATCATAACAGAGCCAGCAAGCTTTGGTCAAATTGGGTTGGGAAGCATTCAGTACCAGTACGTTGATCGTGTCCCATCAATGGGTTGATGTCAATGTGACCATTCGCCTGAGTTGGTTGTGGAGTCATTCTTCTGGATGGAACTCAGGGTGACAGGCTGGGGGCCTGAGGTGGATTAATGACCCAGTTGGGTCCTATCTAAACCTTCATGGTGGGTGACTGGGCTTTGCAGATGGTGAATGTCAATACTGGGTCATAGCCAATGTTGTAGAGCCGTAGGCCCCAGTTTTTACCGGTAGTCCAATCAGCCCCCCCGCCCCACCTTGGTGAATTTGATGACATGCTGGTTGCAGCGCTCTCCAGCCATCTCCCAGGAGTGGTTGGGGTACCTCTCCTTATTTTAGCAGGGTCCACAGTCAACTTATTTGCTGCCTATGCAGCAAGTTTCTATCCTTGTTGGACAGTAATTAAGTCCCCAGTGATGGGGGCAGCCAGTTATTCCACCCAGTGAACTCACAACCCCATTTGGTGCAGGAGGCATCCCCCGCACCCTCACAAGTACCTTGTCACTCCTTTGTAGTGAGAATGGCCAGGACAGACATAGAATCCCAAGGACTGAGTTGATCCCTGCCATCCAGGGGTTTTCTATCCATACCCAGGGAATGGTTACTGGTCTGAGGGGTCCCACTTTTCTCCTGCCAGGCCACAAAGGTCTACTTAGAGGTCAGGAAACCAAGTGTCCTTGGGGTTCTGAGCAGAAGAGATGTAATTAGCTATGGTACTGTTCTTGCTAACAATCATCCAGGTTTGTTTCCATGGGGAATGGGGGCTATGCATGGAGGAGGAAGAGGGGAAGTTGGCAGCTAGCAGTAGAAACCAAATCTATGGGGCTCAACTTGATCGCCATGGTGAAGATGCAGTTTTAGCGATTGGAGGGATGTTTGGAAGCCTCCCACATCCATGTGTCTCCTTTGTAGTTCTCTGAGATGGCAAACAGATTGACTGAATGGGTATGGGAGTAGTGCACCCAGGTGGTGATGCCGTCCACTTTGAGGGCCATGGTGTGGTCATCAGAACAATGAATGGACCCTTCCGTCTCAGATCCAAGGTCTTTCTTGTGCTGATGTCTGCGAATGAAGACCCAGTCGCCTGGCCAGAATCTGTGGGATTCAGGGGGAGTGGCTGCTTCATATATAGCCTTCAATTGGGGCCAGACCCGCTGGTGGGTTAACTGCAGCCTGCTGAGGGAGTTCAGCATATTCTGAGCATCCAGGGTGGAGACCAGGTCAGTCTGCAGGCTTGGTGTCATGGGAGGGGTGTTCCATACATGATCTTTAAGGGAGTGAGGCCCATCTGATATGGAGAGTTCCTCACCCTGAACAGGACAAAGGGGAAGAGAGTCACCCAGTCCATGCCAGTCGCCAGAACTAATTAAGTTAAGATCTCTTTTAGGGTTCTATTCATCCTTTCTTCTTGCCCTGAGCTCTGGTGTCTATAAGCACAATGGAGTTTCCAATCAGTCCCCACTGCAGTGGCTATTCCCTGACTTACCTGTGATATAAGGGCTGGGCCATTGTCAGATCCAATTATGCCTGGGAAGCCATACCTGGGCAAGGTTTCTTCAACTAATTTCTTTGCTACCATGGTAACCATCTCATGTTTGGTTGGATATGCCTCAGTCCATTCGCAGAAGGTATCTATGAATACTAACAAGTATTTATATCCAATTTTTTCAGGTTTGATTTTAATAAAATCCACTTCAGAATACATACCTGGTCTAGTCCCACTCTGTCTAGCACCAGGTCAGTTGGCAGGCACAACACTGGGACACAATTTGTTCAAAAGCTTGACTGCCATTCTGAATTTTAACTTTGGCCCCTGCATTCTGTGCATCCCCAAATGCTAGGACTGGTGAATCTTTTTGAGTATGTCATGTCCTGGTATAGTTGTTCCTTCTGTTTGTTTGTTGCTTTCATTGGTTAATGAATAAAGAAACTGCCTTGGCCTAGTTGATAGGAAGAACTTAGGTATGGCAGGGGAGACAGAACTGAATTCTGGGTGGAAGAAAACAGAGTCAAGAGAAGCCATGGATCCTCTGCCAGAGATAGACTCCAGTTAGAATCCCTGGTAAGCCACTGCCACGTGGCGATACACAGATTAATGGAGATGGGTTAAACTAATATGTAAGAGTTAGCCAATAAGAAGTTAGAGCTAATGGCCAAGCAGTGTTTTAATTAATACAGTTTCTGTGTGGTTATTTTGGGTGTAAGCTAGCCAGGCAGCCGGGACAAACAAGTGGAGCCCTCCTTCCTCCCTTCAACAATGTCCTAGCTTCTTTGGCAGGATTACCTGCCCATCAGCTGTTTTCCACTAGGGGTTGAGCCATAGGCAAGGTGTGGACCCACGCCAGATCTTCAGGCATGTAGTTACGAATCTGCGTAACTCTGGGGGCCATTGCTATCAGCCTTTGGCAGTCCTATCAGCCAGGTTATTTCCCTTCTGTACAGGTCCTGAGCCTTTCTGATGTCCAGGGTAGTGAATAATAGCCAACTTTGAGGGTTCCCAAAGGATCCTGTAGGAAATCCAAGGTCTCCTATTTATTCTTGATTATCTTTTCTTCAGCTATTAGGAGGACTTTCTCCTTATAGATTACCTCAGGAATAGGAGCAGTGGCAAAGGCATACCTGCTGTCTGTGTAGATGTTTAGCCTCTTTTATTTTCCCAGTCTTAGGGCTCTAGTGAGAGCTATCAACTCTGCCCTTTGTGCAGATATTCCCGTTGGTAGGGGTTCTGCCCATACAACTTCCGTAGTCATTGTGACTGCTGCCCCCTCATACCTTTGTCCGTTTAGCATGGAACTGATGCATCTGTGAACCAGATGTCCTCAACGTCTGGCAGTGGCACAATGTGCTTGTGACAGTTTCCCTGAACAATCATGCAACGGAGCTTCGAGATCGGGGTCAGGTAGCAATGTGGCCCGGTTGAGAGTTGCTGGGCCTTGAAACATAATCCAGGCTGGACTAAGGACTAAACCTGATAGTAGGTCATGCAGGCATTGTTCAGTTGGTCTGGTGGCTGCTTAAGAATCCTCTCTAACTTGTGAGGGGTGGCAATAGTCAGATTCTGTCCCACAGTTAGCTCGTCTGCATCTTTTCCCAGCAAGGCTACAGCTGCTATAAAGCAGACACAGGGAGGCCAGGCTGCTGCCACAAGATCTAACTTTTTGGACAGGTAGGCCACTGGGCACTCCCACGGTCCCATTGCTTGAATGAGCACCCCTTTTGCTATTCCTGTGTGCTCATCCATGAACAGGTAGAAGGGCTTATTTACATCTGGGAGGCTGAGTGCTGGAAACTCCAGGAGTTTCCGTTTCAGAGTGTCAAATGCCTTCTGCTTTTCCTCAGTCCAGGTGAAGTCACCTTTGGTGGCTACAGAGGTTTAGTTATTTCAGCGAACTCAGAGATCCAGAGGCCACAGAACCTGGCAGTCCCCAGGAACTTCCTTAGTTGTTTGGCAGAAGTGGGAGTTGGGATTCTTAGTCCTGTCTCCTTGAGGGCCTCGGAAAGCCGTCCTTGTCTTCTTTAAGGGTGTATCCCAGGTACATTACCTGTCGTTGGCTGATTTGAGCCTCCTTTGCATAGGCCCGGAATCCCAGTTCCCCAACTGCACATAGTAGATGCACCGTTCCCTTCAGGCACCTTTACCGATCCTCGGCTGCAATTAACAGGTCATCCACATACTCTAACAGACTTACTTCCAGGTTCTAGAGTCAGTACTCACCAGGTCTTCATGTAGTGCCTCATCAAAGATGGTGGGAGAGTTCTTAAATCCTTGAGGCAACTGGGTCCAGGTTAACTGTCTGCTGGTCCCGATCTCTGGGTCATGCCATTCAAAGGCAAAGAAGGTCTGGCTCTTAGGGGCCAGTGGCAGGCTAAAGAATGTATCTTTTAAATCCAGTACAGTGTACTATTGCTGATTGGGAGGTAGGGGACTCAACAATGTATAAGGATTGGGAACGGTGGGATGTATGTCTATAATCCTCTTGTTCACTTCCCTGTACTGGGCAGTAGTCACTGGTGTGAGGATTTTTAACTGGTAACAGAGGCGTGTTCCAGGCTGACTGGATAGGTTTTAGGGCCCTAAGTTTCAACAGCTTCTGTATGTCGGGGGTGATGCCTCTTTTAGCCTCCAATGGCATGGGGTACTGGCTGACCTTAACAGTTTCCATGCCTGCCTTAATCTTAACGTAGACTGTGAAGGGCCAGTCCCGTGCCTCCTGTCTCTGCTCAGGGAACTTCCAGAGCCAGTCCTCTATGTCGGGCTCAGGTTTAGTTGGTTCTTGGTAAAGTCTCTACTCCTCAATTAGGTCACTTTTAACCAAGACCCAGACTGGTTCTCCATTCTGGTGGACTAATTTAGCTCCCTTGTTAGAAAAGTAGATTTGGGCTGTCAATTTGGACAGGAGGTCTCGGCCCATCAGAGGGTAGGGGCATTCGTGTATTACCAGGAATGAATGGGTTACCCATTCCATTCCCAAGTCCACCGTTCTTCGTGTAGTCCATGAATAAGATTTGGTCCCTGTGGACCCCGGGACCCAGGTAGTTTTGGTGGACATGGGTCCTCCTGGTTCCAGCAAGACTGAGTTTTCTGCCCCAGTGTCTACCATGAAATCAAACGGTTTCCCCTCTATCTTTAAAGTTACCCTAGGCTGAGGGAGGGGATTTGATCCCCGTCTCCCCTAGTCATTGTCCTCCTCATTTGCCATGTAGGCTGGCAGGACTTGGGTTGTCTGGGGAGGCCCCTTCTTCTTTGGGAAATTTTTGACCCAGTGTCCCTCCTCCTTACACCAGGCACATTGCTTCTTTCTTACCTTTGGTTTGTAGCGCTGTCCTCTCTCATCCCACTGGGTTGGCTTCATGTTCCTGGAGTTTGTGGCCATGAGGAATTCCCTCAAGTCTTCCCTGTGCTGAGCTTGCTGTTGTTCTAGGATCCTGGCGAGACTCTTTTCCTGCCTCTTTTCTTTCTTTTCCTCTCTCTGTTCTGGTGTCTCTCTCTTATTACATACATTTTCTGCCACTGCAACTAGATCCCTCAAATTCTTTTCCCCTAACCTTTCTAAAGACTGTAACCTTTTATTTAAATCTGGTGCTGCCTGGTTTATGTAAGTGAACATTACCATCTGAGCTGACTCTTTTGCCTCAAGATTGCGTGGCATGTATTGGTGGAAAGCTTCTAGGGGTCGCTCTAAATACGCTGCTGGGCTTTCCTCTGGCCCCTGCCTGACATCATAGCCCTTACATGTTGGTCGACTTCCACTGTTTTGAGACCCAATATCAGAGCCTGGTGACAGACCTCGAGCCTCTCCTTACCTTGTGTGTGCTATAGCCCCATTCAGGTCAAGTAGAAGGGAAACCAGCATTTATTATGGCTGGATCCATGGAAGGGATCTCCTTGGGCTTCAGAACTAATATCTGAGTAGCTTCCAGAATCTGATTCTGTTCCTCAGTGGTGAACAAGATTCTCAGGGGTTGCTGGCAAGCATCCCAGGTGAGCTGATGGGTGAACAGAACAGTCTCTAAGACGTTAATAAGATCTTGGAGGTTTTTTGAGAAAAGGGCATTCTGGGTGTTCCAGCTGTAGAGATCACTGGTGGAAAAGGGTCAGTATTGGAAGAGTTGGCTCCCATCTCCATCAGGAGGGCCTGCTGGCCAGAGTAGGAAGGTGACCAACTCAGGTTATGGAGTTGATCCCCTCCGGCTCCTAGTGGTCTGTTCTGGTCCTTGAGGTAGCTGCAGGGGTGTAGGTGGGTCTGCTTATGGCAAGACCTGAGCTTGGGAGCCTTCAGGTCTAAGGAGGGGGGAAGATACCTGAGTCATCTGATCCTCCCTGGAGGATAGGCTTGGCCTCTTCTTGGAGTTTTAAGGGAAAAACCTGTAAAGGTGAAAGGGTGCAGTAAGATTAGGCAGAAGGAAAGACTTAACCCACAGGAGGGAGTCATCGAATCAGTAGATGAGACCCTACCAGGTCATGATGTAAGAAATCTGGTCTGGGTGTCCTGTGCAAGGTTGGAAAACAATGTCCTCAACCTTAGGGTGTGGGGTGACAGGTTCAATCCTGATTGTCTTATGTCTAGGGACTTTTCAGAAATTTAATTTCAAACCCCGACTGTTGCTTGTCAAGTTTTCTTATCGACTGACCTTTGGGGGGGGGACATTCTGTGTTATCTGTACTTTCCAGATGGCTACCATGTTACTTTTGCCCCTAGCCATTTCCAAGGAGTGCAATGTTTTATGGGAAATAGCTTACACAAGACACAAGATGGAGGTGGAGGACAAAACGGAGGAACTTTGGTTCTTCAAAAGCTCACCCTTCCCATTGCAGGGCAGATAAACAGCAACAAAAGCCTGTCTTTAGTAGTACGTCTGCAGCAGGGAGCAGATGATGAAGAAGCTGGCTGGGAGGGAATGAGGCCCATGCTAAGAGATGAGGAAAAGATGAGCACCTCCAGATGTTTAGCCACAGACAGGCTTCTGAGGATGCCAAGGTCTGGAAGCAGGAGTCAAGCAGTGAACACAGTTCAAACCAAGGGGATATACTGAACTGTAGCTGAAGGTGTGCCCTGCAGTTCAGAGCATCCTGCTAGAGGGCACTTGTTTCTGCACTGATCTACTCTGGTCGCCCCCACCCTCCGTGCCCCATGTATGGGGAGTAAACCTCAGGCCTTGTACATGCTAGGCAAATGCTTTATCACTGGGCTATATTCCCAGCCTATTTTCTTTTTTTCTTTTGAGCCAGAGTCTTGATGAGTTACTCAGGCTGGGCTTATGTCTTACTTATATTCCTATTGGTGTAATAAGGTATCATAACCAAGAGATCTCATTCAAGAAAGAGTTTGTTAGGGGCTACAGCTTCAAAGGGTTAAAATCTATGGCCATCACAGCACTGAACATGGCAGCAGGCAAGCAGACATGGTACTAAAGCAGTAGCTGAGAGCTTCCATCTTGCTCCACAAGAATGAGGCAGAGAGACTAACTGGGAATGGCTTGGGATTTTGAAACTTTAAAGACCACTGCTCCCCCAAAGGGACACACATCCTTCAACAAGGTCATATCCCCTAATCCTCCCCAAACAGTTCCACCCACTAGAGACCAAACATTCAAAAATGGGAGTCTATGGGGACATTGTCATTCAAACAACCACAACTTGAATTCATTTTGTAGCCCAGGTTGATCATGAACTTTTTATCTTCCTGCCTTAGCCTTCCAGATACTGGGATGGCAAACAAACCTGGATCACCAGACTCAGCTATTTTAACTGACTTTTATTCTTGGTCTCATAGAGCTTTACATACACCAAGCTACCAGCTTGCAGACGTTTATTTGACAATAAATGTATGTTATAATATATCTAGTAAATTTATAAATTGAAGTAAGATGTGGATATATTGAACGTGGAACCATTTCTGGGAGCCTAAAGCAACAGGCTCATCTATATTCATTGAAAGAATATCAACATCACATGGCAGGCAGTACATAAACAATATTCACCAAGGGCAGGGGCAGCCTGGGAAAGGAATACATTCATGGAGCCCTGGGTTCAATCGCCTTCACCACATAAACCAGGCATGGTACTACACACCTGTTATCCTAGAAAATCAGGAAGTAGAGGAAGGAAAATTGGAAGTTCAAGGTCATCCTTGAACATAGTAAGTTCAAGACCAGTTAGAGAGCAGAACATTTTTAGATTTTTTTTTTTAAAAAACTCCAAATGTCGTGATCTATTGTGATTTGTGTCACAGCCTGAAGGAGGGTCTTACCTCTCCTGGGAAACATTTCTTGTCACCCCCTTTTAAGTCTAGGAAAGCACCCTGGATCTGAATTATACAAAGGGCAGTTTTCACTTTCTAAAATGTTTACTGTGCAATTTTGTATCTTCCTAAGTTCTTAGGAACTGTAAGAATGCCACTGACTTCTAACCAGCTATGTCTAAACTTACACCTGTAAGACACTCTTTTTATACCTCCATCACAGCGCTCATGGCTTTCTGAAGTAAGGCGTTTGCTAACACATGCGTGGCAGGTCTTTCCTGAGTGGTCTGTGGGAGCGGCACTCATTTCCATCCATCCACGTGCAGGTCTCTTTTCTGCTTAATGGTATTCCATTCTTCCTCTATCTGATCCAGGGACCCCCATCTTTTTGGGTTGTGCTTTCACCCAAGTGCATTGGGACACACCTACGCTATTGGCTGAACTTTCATAATTAATAATACGTTTCCATGTCATTTTTTGTGAGCTAGCAAGCCCCCCCCATTCTGCTACAGAAGCACCTGTGTATCTGTCCTTGGCTATCCATGGTGGCTTTCCTCAAGCCCCAGTCAAGCTGGCCTGACAGACCCAGCTCTCGGACTAAGTAAATTTTCTGTTGAAGAATCTGAAAAATTCCAAGAGTTGTAAAAATTAAAACAACAACACAAACAGTTCAAGAAGAGCCATTAATGGAACAGCCAGTTTGTTAATTCCACCAAAACAAAACAAAACAAAACAAAACAAAACAAAACAAAACAAAACAAAACAAAACAAGAACAAGTCTGAGCTTTGACCAGGAAAAGCTCTGTAGTTCTGTGAAAGACAACAGAACTCACTGAGCCGACACTGACAGAGAATTCTCAGCACTAGCTGTGTGTTAAAACAGTGCAGGGTTTGGTGTTCAAAGAAACGATTTCAAGAATGAATTTCTTCCAGGCAGTACTTTTCTCAGTGATAAGATGGGGGGTGTAATAGCCTTATTTCTGAGAGACAGCTGCTTGCCAATTAAACAGAAATATATAAAATCACTTGTGGGTATTTTCCCATAAACAACAGGGAAGCAGGGAGGCAGAAAAGTTTCCAGGAAAGAAATGATTATGGTCAATGCGATGACTAAACTTGGTTGTCAGCTTGTTCAACCTGGGAAGAAGGAACCTCAGCTGAGGAATTACCTCCCTCACACTGGCCTGTAGGCATGTCGGTGGGGCGTTTTCTTGATTGTCAGTTGAGGTAGAGGAAGAAGAACCCAGAACACTGGTGGTGGTGCTGCCAATGGGTAGGTGGGCCAGCCCTGTAGGAGAAGCCAGTCAGTAAGCAGCATTTCTCCGTGGTCACTGCTTCAGTTCCCGCCTTGGCTTCCTGCTCTGGCCTCCCTCAGTGAGGGAAATAAACCCTTTCCCCCACTACTAGCTTTTTATTGTCATGCTTATCATAGCAACAAGAAGTGGACTCTTGAGCCATCAATAAAGTGGTTGGCAACTTAGGTTGTGTTCCTGCAGTGACTTTGTCCCCTATGGAGCTGACCTGTTCTTTTTCAAGTTCTTGTGTGAAAAAGTGAAAATGTTCACATCTCTGCACATGCTTGTATGCCCTTGGTGTGCTTGGCTGTTGCTTCTGAGTTGGGATATCTCCCGAATTTACAAGAGCCTTCTCTGCCTGTCTAGGTGCTTTCCCCTTCTGCTGTGCTTACTTTAGTAACTGCATTAACCTTAGTCTGTGGTGTTTCTCTGCTTATGTGTCAGTCTCCCCAATTACAAGTCATCAAAGGCATAGCCCGGCAAATGGAAGGTCTTCAACAAACATTTGCTAGCTGAATGACAGGAATGATGGCAGAACAGTTGTCTTTCTGAGTTATTTGTCCGTCAGCACAGGGACCACATTATTTAATGTTAATGTGGCCATTCCAGCTCAGGACAGTGAGAAGCCTCTCAGACTGACCCCTCCACAGTGAGGTGCTCAGGACAGTGAGAAGCCTCTCAGACTGACCCCTCCACAGTGAGGTTTCAGTTGAAAGTCAGAAGTAAAATAGTTTCATCGCTCCATTTTTGCTGTAGATTATTTCTTTAGCATGTTAAGTATGAGATAAGTTCAGGAATTTATCATATCCCAATCTTTGCTCTGTATTACAAAGTTTTCCCACAAGAATGGAGCATTTGTTACAGTTGATGAACCTACATTTACATATAACGATTGATCCAAGAACATGACTCACATTAGAGTTCACTCTTGTGCAACCTGTGGCTTCAGACAAAAAACCTGTGGTTAGGCCATGTGGATCCAGCTGTATAGAACCACACAAACTTATCTTGTCGCCTCAAAACTCCTGTGCTCATGAATTCCTTTCTTTTCCCAGCCTAAGCCCTGCCATCTGCTGACCTTTCCACCTTCCAGAATGTCACATAGTTTGAGTTGGACAGTATAGGACTTTTCAGTTCAGACGAGTTCACTTAGTATCATACTCCAAAGTTTTTTGTGTGCATTTTCTGTGGCTTGATAACTTCCTTTCCTTTTAATGCCGAATAATTTTCATGCTGTACCACAGTCTATTCATTTATCTACCAAGGACAATTGATTGCTTTCAAGTTGGGACAACTAGGAATAAAGTTTCTGTAAGCATCGGTGTGCAGACTTTTGCGTAACTATAAGTATTGTACTCTTTTGGATAAATACTAAATATTATTATTGTTGGTTTATGCTATTAATACTACATTAAACCTGGTTTGTTGATACATACCTGTAATCCCAATACTCAGGAGGGTGAGTCAGGAAGTTTTCAAATTCTAGCATATTTTGGGCTATATAATAATTTTCAGGCCAATGTGGACTATACAGAAAGACTGTGTCAAAACCAAAATAACAGGAATGGAAATTGCGGGATGGATCAATAAATGCTGGGCTTGCTGAGCAAGCATAAAGACTTGAGTTAGTTCGGTAGAATCCATGTATAAAAGTCAAGTGTGATAGCACACATTTGTAATCCCAGTACTGGAAAAGCAAAGATTGGAGGACCTCTGGAGCTCACTGGCTAGCCCGCCTAGCCCAGGTAGAGAGCCCAGGTCCCAGTGAGAGATCCTGTCCCAAAAAAGAAGGCAGGACGTTCCTAAGGAATGACACCTGAGGTTGCTTTCTGCTCTCCACATATACAAACCCATTCACGGACACCCCTGTCCCACCCAACTCCAACAAAGAATAACAGCGAGTCTGTGAGAAACTGCCCAGGTATCTTTCAAACTGGCTGTGTTGTTTCTATTACACCAGTGGTGAGTAGTTGAGTGAGAGTCTGTACTGACCCACATCCTCACCAGCATTTGGTATTATTAGTGTTTGCATGTTGGATATTCTGAGAGGTTGTGGCAGTATCTTGTTTTAATCTGTGATTTCCTAATGATGTGTGATATTTATGTCTTCATTGTGTATTTGCTGTCTGCATGATTCTTGTGAGTCTTGATGGAGGGTCTGCTTTTTGTCCAGGCTGCCCAGCTATCTTATACCCGAAATAATCACACAAAAATTCTATTCATTTAAACAGTGCCTGGCCTATTATCTCTAACCTCTTATTGGCTAACTCTCACATCTTGATTTAACCCATTTCTGTTAATCTGTACTTCACCATGAGGTCGTGGCTTACCTGGAAAGATTCAGCATGTCTGACCTGGCAGCTTCATGGAGGCTCTCTGAATCTGCTTTCTTCCTCCCAGAATTCAGTTCTGTCTTCTCCACCTACCTAAGTTCTGCCCTATCAGGTCAAGCAGTTTCTTTATTGATTAACCAATGAAAGCAATACATAAACAGAAGGACCTCCTATACCATTTCCCATTTTCAATTTAAAAAGGAAAGGAAGGCTTTAACTTTAACATAGTAAAATTACATATAACAAAATAGTAATCAAGTAAGAATTACAGTTACAATATTTATATCTATTTTATTTTTTATCATAACAAAGGAAAACTATAACTATCTAGCTATTCTTCAACTCCATCAAAGACACCAGAAGGATATAATATTACCTAAGTAAACAAGAAGTAATCAACTTTCAAAACTCTAGAAATGACAGAGACATCTCACTGCCTGTATAGTCACCCAAAGTTTTACTGTACCATTGGGGCATCCATCTTCAGCCCACAGGCCCATAGTATCCAGCAGACATTTTCATGAAGCAGGAAAATTTAAAGACAGTTCAGTCACTTTCTTCTGTGTACTGCAGAATGTCTCACAGACTCTTTTTTGAATTAGGAACCCCGAAGGATCATCTCACCTTTTGGCAAGTTCAGCAGTCATCTCTCTGCGGGTTCTTCATGTCCAGTTTATGCAACAGTCCAGGCAAGAACAGTTTCTTGCCCAAATGGCTAAGGAGACTCTTTGATGCCCATCTTCCTCTCAAAGTAGCTTGGTGCTGCCAGGAGCAGACATGTCTCATTGTCATGAAAAGTCCTAAGTTATTAAAACATTTTAAGTGCCATCTTCTGCAGTCTTTGAAAGATATGAAGAATACCTATCTGAAATATATTTATGCACATCTAGAAAATCTAACATGACTACAAACTTGACTATCATAGATGATTATCTATTAATCTATATTTTTTAATTATACATTATATTTTTAAATGAGCTATACAATCACAATACCTTAATCAAGATCAGAAATATACATATAACAAGATTTACCTTAAATTTATATCAATAAAGCAAGATTCATACCAATGCAAATTATTCATATCTATATCATATCCCCTTTTAAATGTAAACAAACATTTACAAACAATATTTAGGTGCAGATTTTTCTCTCCAAACTGCTTTGTGCTGTATGGGGGCATTGTTAATCAGGTCTTTTGTGGTATATCCTGTGTGTTAGGTTCATCTTAGTCAGCAGTTGAGTGAAGTAATTTTCTGAGGGTGTTCACGGCAACCTTTCAGGAGCGTCTAGAAGTAACCCACAGGGTCTCATCCTCTGTGTAAACAAAAGAAGAACCTCTTTTCCAAATCCTTAGACCCAAATTTTGAAGTCAAGATACCTTTATAACATACATGCTGGTTTAGCTTAGCAGCCCACACCATAAAATGTGTCTCTGTACTTAGTTTCTTCACAGTAAAAAAATTTAAGGAAAACACAATAATATACAGAATCCAACTCTGTGAATTTTCCATTTTTACCTGGCTTTGTTTTTTACTTCCTTTAATCTATGATTATCTATACTCTTTAAAGACTTTACCCTTTTTTTAAGCATTAACTTTATTTTATGACTCTCTACACTCTTTATCTTTTCTTTCCCAAGCCTACGTATATTTATTTAACAGTGTGACCCATTTAGAGGTCTTTTGTGTCTGAATCTATCCTATTGTGAATCTGTAATTCTTTACTGTCCAGGAGTACTTCTTAAAATGCTAAGCACTTTTTAAAAACTTAAGTTGCTCCATGTAGGTACCCCTACACGGTATCACCTGTTTCCTGCTCAGTCTAAACCTTAACTGAGCTGTTATTATGATAAATATGATAGTTCCTGCCCAAGATCAGCACAGTTCAGCATGGGGGAGCTGCTCCTGCCTCAGAGCCATTTGGTGCCCCTGAGCTGCGCTGCAGTTCTAGGCACACAGTGAATCCACATTGCCATCAAGCAAGCTGTAGCACTTTACTCACAAACCCCATCCAAATTCTCTGTCTTCTGCAGGAGCCAGAGATTGTGCTGGCAGCATAGACCAAAAGCCAGCATTTTAAAACCGCTTTTTTTTTGGTACAACTGAATCAGGAAAATCTGTCTTAAAGCAGCAAACACCAAGAAGCTGTGTTAAACTCTGTATTGTTTTTTAAGTTTTTTTTAGATTTTATGTGGATTTAGTTGACCATGTTGAAGCATCACTCTGTAACAGGAGAGGGTCCCTTTGTTTTGTCCCAGCCACTCGGCTATCTTACACCTGAAATAATCACATAGAAGTTGTATTCTCTCTTTTGGTCTTTTGCCTATCATATTACTTTGTCTTAAATGTTTTTTGTATAGGGACAACAAGATGCCTTAGTGAGTAAAGGCCCTTGATGCTAACCCAACAAATTGAGTTCAATTTCTGGGGTGCCCATGGAAGGAGAGAACTGGTTCCCTCAAGTTGCTTTCTGACCACCACATGACCACTGTGGCATCAGTATGGTATCTATGCACAAATAAATAAATGTTAAGAAAGAGTTTAAGTATATTCTGAATGTCAGCCTTTTATCAGATAGTGTTTAACAAATATGTTCTCCCCATTCTGTGGCTTGTCTGCTCTTTCTGAACATAAACGATGTAGTGAACTCGACTTTATCACTCCTCTTCCACGCTCATGCCTTTGGCTTGACATGTGAACCATCATCATGGGAATCCTGCAGACGTTCTCCTTTCCCATCTTCTAGGCATGCTGTAGTTTTGGGAGTTATATTTAGATTTCAGACGCACTTTGATTTGCTTTTGTGAAGGTTTATCTCTAGATTTATTTTGACATACAGATGTCCAGTTGTCCATCTTCCATGATACTTCCTTACAACAACTACAAGCACTCTACACATTGGATTTGAAATCCCATGGTGCTTCTGCAGCCTTGTGCACAGGGTTTGATGGTAATTTTCTTCTTCTCATTCAACAATCCTCAGTGAAGAGCTGCTGGTTTGTCAATGACACAGCCTTTGTAAGGCCTGCCCATACCTGCACAGCAACTAATTTTCCTCCTGCTGGTCTCTATATCTTGAATGAGGAGGTAGGTTTGGGAAGTGGAAGATCTGACTATTCTATTTTGTTCAAAAGAAGCCTGAAACTTGTTTGGGATATAGTTCTAGTACCTGACAAACATTTATTCAGTATCTCAGGAAAAGGAGTGATGACTGCACCAACCTGTTCATGGGCAGGCTACCCCAAAGCTACTCATTTCCTCTTTATTCTCCATCTCTATGTGTGTGTTCATGTATATGTATTCATACATATGTTTGGGCACAAGTGTGTGGTATGTGTGTGTGAGTGTGTGTGCATGTACGTGTGCATGTGGAGGCCCAAGGTTCAAGCTAAGAATTATCTTTCATTGCCCTTCTACCTTTATTCATTGCAACAGAGTCTCTCAAGCTCAGATTTCTCAGATATGCTAGACCAGTCCACATGACAGTTACATGAGTTTTGGGAATCTGAACTCTGGTTTTTAAGCACACATTGCAAGAACTCTAACCCCTGGGTTTTCTCCCTAGCTCCTCCCCCCATAGAAGCAGTTTTGTTCTCCTGCACAGAAGAGTCTCAGACTATGGGTTCTTAACCCTTCTATAGCCTCTGCTGTCAGAGATGAGTGTTCAGTTTATAGAGATAGCAGATAGCAGGTCCACTACAGTCTCAGCATGGTTTCATATGGCTGGTGGGTCACAGGCAGAGCTGGTCAGGTAGGGACTTTCCTTTTATTGAGACAGAGTCTCCTATAGCCCATGCTGTCTTCAAACGCTACAAATAGGAGAGGATGACTTTGAACTTCTGATTCTTTTGCTTCTGTCTCCCAAGTGTTTGGATTATGTGGATTATTTATGTGATGCTGGGGATGGAACCCAGAGCTTTGTGCATTCAAAGTAAATACTCAACTAACAGCCACACCCCTAGCATGGAACCAACTTTACTGCATAATTACCTTTGGGCTGTACATCATCACAGTTTCCTTCTAGGCTCCCATTCTGAATAGGAAAACTCAAGGCTAGTTTTGGCATCTGGATGAGCATAGCCAGTGATCTTTGCTAGGAAATGGTTACTCTTGGGTCCGTGGTATTGTATCAATAAGCCTACTATTCAGGAACGCAGAGAACAGCAATGTGCTGCAAAGGTACCTTCTGATAGTGTAGAATGACATCATAAGCATAGTCACTCATCTTCAAGTTCTGTTTTTACTATGATTGTTTTTATCCAATTGTCAGGAATTTCTGTGGCACTTGATTTTGTTTTAATAAAGATATTTATAATTTGAAGATAATGGCACACATCACTAAATGGAAAAACCTGTCTTGTTTGTGTTAGGCCCTGAAGGCCTCAAGGGAGGAGGATGGCACTACAGGATAAATCACCATCACTCTCTCATGAGGTGGGTGGTGTACTGATTGGCTCCCTCTTTAAAGATCTCTGAACAGGATACTCATCAGGAACAGAGAGTGCAGGGAGGACTGGGCTGGGCCCCTAAAAAAGCTCCACGTTTAGCACAGCAGTTCCAGCATGGAAGGAATGACTGTTAATGAGGAAGGAAGCCACAAAGGAAATCATAGAGGAAAACCTCTCTGTTGAGAGAATCCAAGGTGCACCATGGGAGAAGTGGGTTTGGAAGTATGGATAGAAATGGTAGGAAGGGTAATCCTTGGTCAAAATGCAAAAGGCAAGGAAATGTGCATTTTCCTGAGATATATAGTACTTCACAAAGTCAGAGGGAGAGACAGAAGGGGACATAGGGACCGAGAGAGAAAGAGACAGGAGACAGAGACAGAAACAGAGTTGAGAAGAAGGAGGAAGGACAGTGGGAAAGGAAGAGACATGAACCCAGTTAATTAGGTCACCTTAGAGCTCATCTTTGTTCTCCAGAGGCCTAGATTAGAATCCTGATAACAGCCAGAGGCAGTGACAGAAGGTGGTGGAACCTTCATATAGCCTACCAGAAAGAAGTCACATAACTGAGAGGGGTATTGAGACCTGGCTGCTTCTTGTCTCTGTCTTACTTTCTGTTGTTGTGCAGTGAGTGTTTTACTCCAACATGTGCTCTTTACCATAGACAGACTCATGGCAAGAGACTGACCCTATCATGGCTGATAGACTTTGAGGCTGAGCAAAAATAGGCATTGCTCCTCCTAAGTTGATTGTGTCAGACATTTGTAACAGTGAGAAGAAGCTGAGTCCATTTGTAGTTTTGATTTTAGAGGTTGGATCTCATGTAGCCCAGGCTAGCTAGTCTCAAACTCCCTACATATCTAAGGATGACCTTGAACTTCTGATCTTCTTGCCTTTCCCTCCCTAGTGGTAAGATGGCAGAAGTGTACCCCAAGCTGAGGATCAGAACCAGGGCTTCTGATAACCTTGGCAAGCTTCCTACCAGATGAACTGTAACCCCAGCCAATACCACTCCATTTATGTCTTCTCAGAAGATAAATATCTGTCTTAGTTAGGGTTTTATTGCTGTGAAGAGGCACCGTGACCATGGCAACTCTTATAAAGGAAAACATTTAATTGAGGTGCAGCTTCCAGTTCAGAGGTCCAGTCCATTATCATCATGGCAGGGAGCAGGGCGTCATGCATGCAGATGGTGCTGGTTAAATTGTGATCAGAGCCTAGTTTGATTGGTAGAGATGTTATGAATACATTTTATTTTAAAAGGGTAAAAGCAAAAAAAGATGCCTTTTTGGGATATTTAGAAAACAAGGACATTGGTCTTTATTGCTGTTGACTCACAGATATAACATAAAAAATGATTCTTGAAATTAAAGAATGGAGTTGAAATGATGGACAGTTAGAGAGGTGAACCTAAAGAATGGAGTTGAAATGACGGACAGTTAGAGAGAGATGAACCTTGATGGCTGCGCTTCCTCTGGTTTGTGCTGAAAACCAAGGGGCTTTCTTTTCTGGTGTTTGCTTTACTATAATCTTTAATCTAACAAATTGCTTAAGAAATATTTTCTGTTCAAATTTAAGAATGATTTAGGCCTCTCATATTTTCTGCCTGGCCTCTCTTGGGACCCCTCCAGTAATGGTGGTGTCTAGGCCAAGTATTAGGTTTGTTCAGTCTTGTGCTACATTTAAAGATTTAATTTTGAAATAATTTATACTCAAAACCTGCACAAGTAGTACAGTTTCTAAATTGTTTTCATTCATCCTCTCTTAATGTTATTATCTATGTGTTTGCATATGTATGATCTATGTGCATGTTTAGGAGTGTATTGATGCATATATGGGTGTGTCTGTGTATTATTTGCACGTAGTGTTCAGAGGACAACCTTAGGTACCGGTCTACAGTATGTTTGCTTTTCACCTTTGGATTGAGACATGGTGTTTCATTGGCCTGGAGCATCATCAACAGGCAAAGCTAGCAGGGCTTCCGGTTTCCAGGACACATGCCTCGGCTTTTTATCTTCCCATTGCTGAAACTATAGGCACATATTACTCTCTGGCTTTTTAATGTAGGTTCTGGAAATCTGACCATAGCTTCTGTCCTTGAGAGGCAAGTGCTATACAAATTGAACCTTCTACCCAGCTGCTGCAGAATTTTTGTACATGGTATGAAGATGTGTTGCTGTGATTGGTGTAATAAAAAGTTGAATGGCCATTAGCTAGGCAGGAGATGGGACTTCTGGGCAGAGAAATAACTCTGGGTGGATTCACCAGTGAGACAGGGTAAGCAGGATGTACAATACAGAGATGAGGTAATGAGCCTCTATAGATTAAAAAGATGAGTTAATTTAAGTTATGAGAGTTAGTTGGAAACAAGCCTAAGCTAAAGTACAAGCTTTCATAATTTATAATAAATTTCTGTGTCATTATTTGCAGGCTGGTGATCCCAACAAGAAAGCATAGCCATATGTGGCATCCAGTGTGGAGACTTGAGTATCCAAACACAGGACCTGATAAAGCTAGAAAAGTTCTAGAGAAGGGGCTGAATGTGGCTTCTTAGTTCCACAGTCTCCCAGGCAGGCCAGTGCTGATGGCATACAGAGGTGCACCTCCCAGCTGCTGTCTGCAGAAGTGAGGCTTGGCTCTCACAGACCAGAGTGGGCAGAGCCAGTCACCAGAACCACACTGTGGTGGTAGTCTAGCAGTTTTAGGTTTGGCTTACATAGTAAGAGAACACCACAGACATACAGTAAAGCAAGATTCATATAAAACAAAACAAAACATAACAAAGCCCTCTAAAAAGTACAGTATGCTTAAAAAAGTGCTTAGGTGCTGAAGAAAAAGAAAATGGGCATAGACAGTTATAAAAATATGATTTAAAAATAATAGTAAAGTCTTTTAAAAAGAGTAAGTAGTATAAAAAGAATAAGCCACATAAAGATGGGAAATACGCAGGGAGTCTGGATCCTGTATAGTGCTTTGTTAACTTTGAAATTTTTAAACACTGATGAGCGAATGGCAGCTGTTGAGAGACAGCTGGAATGTGGAAGGAACTGCTGAATTAAACCATCTTATATACTTTGAAGATGTCTTAATTTCAGAATGGAAGTCAGGAAATGTGTTCTACTTGGGGAGAGGATTTGCTTTTGTTTCCACAGGAATGACAAGCTATGGATTCTTTCAAAGTTAACTGAGATCAGACTTGACCAAGGGAGATCTCTTGAGGATCATGGCTATAGACATGAAGGAAGAAACTGGAAAGATTACAGATCTCTCAATGGTTTAGTTTTCTCCCTTTGTTACCTGTAGTGATCCCTTTAAAAGACAGCCTGGGGCCTCCTCATAGTTGCAAACTACCTCCTGCATAGCTACAAACTAACTGAAAAGTTTTGCTGCATATTTTCAAAGAATGTCTGTGTCCCTGAGAATTTTCCTTGTAGTTTGTGTGTGTGTGTGTGTGTGTGTGTGTGTGTGTATACATACCTCTCCTTTCAGTTTGCTTGGTGACTGAATGTTCATGACGAAATTAAAGTTCTGCAGCCAACATCAAACTAAATGGAGAAAAACTCAAAGTGATCCCACTGAAATCAGGAACAAGACAAGGTTGTTCACTCTCTCCATACCTATTCAATGTAGTACTTGAGGTTCTAGCTAGAGCGATAAGACAACAAACGGAGATCAAGGGGATACAAATCAGAAAAGAAGAAGGCAAACTTTCCCTATTTGCTGATGATATGATAGTTCCCATAAGTGACACCAAAAATTCTACTAAGGAATTCTACAACTCATAAACACCTTTAATAATGTAGCAGGATATAAATTAACTAAAAAAGTCAGTAATTCTCCTTTATATGGATGATAAATGGGCTGAGAAAGAAATCAGAGAAACATCACCCTTCACAACAGCCACAAATAACATAAAATATCTTGGAGTAACTCTAACCAAACAACTGGAAGACCTGTATGACAAGAACTTTAAATCTTTGCAGAAAGAAATTGAAGAAGGCACTAGAAAATGGAAAGATCGCCCATGTTCTTGGGTAGGTAAAATTAACATAGTAAAAATGGCAGTCTTAACCAAAAGCAATCTACAGATTCAATGCAATCACCATTTAAATTTCAGCAAAATTCTTCACAGACCTTGAAACAACAATTCTCAACTTCCTATGGAAAAGCAAAAAACCCAGGATAGCCAAAACAATCCTGTACAAAAAAAGAACTGAAGGCATCACAGTCCCTGACTTCAAACTTTACTACAGAGCTACAGTACTGAAAACAGCCTGGTACTGGCATAAAAACAGACAGGAGGACCAATGGAGCCTAATCAAAGATGAGGCTATTAATCCACACACCTATGAACACCTGATTTTTGACAAAAAAGCAAAAAATATAAAATGGAAAAAAGCATATTCAACAAATGGTGCTGGCATAACTGGATATCAGCATGCAGAAGAATGAAAATAGATCCATATCTACTGCCATGCACAAAACTCAAGTTCAAATGGATCAAAGACCTCAACATAAAACCAACCACTCTGGACCCCATAGAAGAGAAAGTAGGAAGTATCCTTAAGTGCATTGGCACAGGAGACCACTTCCTAAATATAACCCCAGTAGCACAGGAACTGAGACAAATAATTAATAAATGGGACCTCCTGAAACTGAGAAGCTTCTGTAAAGCAAAAGACACAGTCAACAAGCCAAAATGGTAGCCAACATAATGGGAAAAGCTCTTCACCAACCCCACGTCGAACAGAGGGCTGATCTCCAAAATATACAAAGAACTCAGAAAATTGGTCATATAAAGAACAAATAATCCAATAAAAAGTGGGGTACAGGCCTAAACAGACAACTCTCAACAGATGAATTTAAAATGGCTGAAAGATACTTAAGGAAATGCTCAATATCCTTAGTCATCAGAGAAATGCAAATCAAAACAACTCTGAGATTCTATCTTGCACCTGAATGGTGAAGATCAAAACATTGATGATAGTTTATGTTGGAGAGGATGTGGGGTAAAGGGAACACTCCTCCTTTGCTGGTGGGAATGCAAAATGGTATAGCCCCTTTGGATATTATAGTTTGGCAATTTCTCAGAAAATTAGGAAACAACCTACCTCAAGACCCAACAATACCTCTTTTGGGTATATACCTCAAGGATGCTCAATCATACCGGAAGGACATGTCCTCAACTATGTTTATAGCACCATTGTTTGTTATAGCCAGAACCTGGAAACAACCTAAATTCCTCTTGACCAAAGAATGGATAAAGAAAATGTGGTACACAATGGAGTACTGCACAGTGGGGAAAAAAATGACATCTTGAAATTTGTGGACAAATGGACAAATGAATGAGGTAACCCAGAACCAGAAAGACAAATATAATATGTACTCACTCATAAGTGGCTTTTATACATAAAGCAAAGAAAAACCAGTCTACAATTCACAATCCCAGAGAACCTGGACAACAAAGAGGACCCTAAGAGAGAAATACATGAATCTAGTCTGTATGGGAAATAGAAAACAACAAGATCTCCTGAGTAAATTGGGAGCATGGGGATCAGGGAAGAGGGCAGAAGGGAACTGAAGAGGAAGGGAGGGGAACAGAGAAAAATGTATAGCACAATAAAAACAATAAAAAGTGAAACGATAGAAATTAAAGTTCTGCTCATTCAGCTTGAGCACTGCAGAGTGACACTTGGGTCTTTCACTGGGCATCAGGTTCTTCATGGGCCAGTGTGTCTCAGTGCTGGTGATGCTCTGTGGAGTCTAACATGTAGATCATTGCGGAGTTAGCGAGTAGAGGGATGGGTTGGTATCTGGTATCTGGGGCTTTGCTGGGAAGGTCTCTCAAGGCATTCCTTTGGCCTCCCTGAGTGCGATGAGAAGAGGACCCTGGCTCCTTTTGGAGAAAAGAATAAACACAATCCCAGGCATGGCTTTGCCTTCTTTATCCTAATTTGAAAGCAAAACCACACATTTTGTATAGCAAATGCAATTCTTACTCAGAAGAAAGTATTGAATTTAATCATTTCCAGGTAAATCCAACTCAGTGCAGAATATTCTCTGCAATTTCATGTTTATAATGCATCAAGAAGCAAAAAGAACTTTCTACAATTATATATTCTCATATTGATTCCCCCAGAATCTGATTTATCAATACTTGAATTATTGGAGAGATTGTTGAGATATTATTTCAAAAATATAATCAATAGATGTTTCTCCCATTGACACACAAATGTACCTGTACAATTACTCCTCTTGCCTGGATCATGTCTATACACACATTTACTGGATTGTATAACATACTCTAGACTTTCACAGATTTAACATTCTCAGTTTCAAGTATTTGCTGATGACTTTGAAGATTTATGATGAGTAGCAATTTATTCTTTTGCTAAAGGAGATTTGAGTTCTGTACTGCCCAAGAATCATGTAGCTGGTATGTGTGCTTAGGTGACTTCCTGGGGACCCTCCCTGGATCATATTCATGCTTCAGCACATCTGCTTTATGAGGTGATGGGGACAGAACCCAGGGATTCATGTGTTGGGCAAACTCCGTATCGACTGAGTTATAGCCCCAGTCTAGCAATACTGTTTTAAACAAAGCAAACTTTCTTGTGATTCTGGCTGTCAGGATCAAGAGCCACATTTTGGGTTTTCTCAAATTGAAAAACGGTCTTTGGCCACTGGTGACACAGATCCTGGCATGCCTGACTGGAGTGGTGAAGGGGTGGAGCATGGGAGGATGCGACATGGTGGGGTGCAGTCAGGGCTGGATCCTGCAGGTCTGCCTGCCCCTTTCCATTCCTGCTAGAGACAAACAGTAGTGGTCATTCCCAACTCCAGCACTCCTGCAAGCATTTCTACAAGTATAAGGACATCCTTATTTCTTGGGGGTGAGGGAGTGGGGCATGATGTTTTGAATTCAGACCCTCTACCCAAGGGGCACATGAAATTACCTATTAAAAGCCTCTTTTTGTGAGTTCTGCCATAGCATACAGTAGAATTTCTCTTGTTAAATGCAGCAAAATGAACCAAACTGCTATAATCTGATACGCTCACTAAAGACTTCTAAAGAAGACCAAGAGCCACCCTCCCCACAGCTTCAGACGCTGGTCCTGCTGCTGAATCCGGCTGTGCTGTCCAAAGCAATCACTAGTGTTTTCCTCATCTTCAAATCTCCCAACTCTGTACTCTGGGATTCCTCAGAGATGTTTCTCTCAGTGGGTGAAGAAGAGTACAAAGACCTGAGCTACCAAAGAATTTGTCATTCTATTTTTTGGATAAAGAAATGCAAATATTGATTAACTTCTTTTGTGATCTAACTCTTTTAAAATGTTTTATTGATTATTATTATTACTATCACCACTATTATTATTATTGGTGGTGGTGGTGTGCACGTGCCATGGAGCATGTGTGGAAATCAGAGGACAACTTGCAGGAGTCAGTTCTCTCTTCCTGCCTTTTGGTTCTGTGGACAGTACCCAGATTGTCCAGTTTTACATGGCAAGTGCTTTTATCCACAGAACCATCTTGCCTGTTCATGTTTCCTTGGCTATTGAGACTGGACCTCAAGTAGCCTGGTTGGTCTTGAATTTACTTTGAAGCTGAGGATGATCTTGAACATCTCATCCTCTTTTCTATACCTCCCAAGTTCTGGGATTACAGGAGTGTACCACCAGGCTCTGCTTCCCCTAGACTGGTCCTTGTAAGGAAACGCTCTAGTTGCCTTTTGGTTGCCATGACTGATCAGGTGTTTCTCACCCTTTGGTATTGTGACATTTGACTGCTGCCACCTCTAAAGTGCTCAATTACAGGCCACTGTCCTGTCACTTTCTCTGGCTCTGTATTCCCCTCCTCCCCGCCAAATACACTGTGTCAGTACAATATTAAAACCACACCCTCAAGTTGTCAATCCTACAAACCACATCTCTAGACAGCATGGCACTGCCACTGCCTTTTGCAGCATCCTGTCATCGATTTACAAGCAGCATACATTAAATTTCATATGCCCTTTAATTTTTTTATCTCTTCATTTGCATGCATCTGTTTTATAATCATTCATTCTGGTAATAAAACCTGCAGGGTTTTAAATTGAGCTGAAGTCCCAAATGCTTTTGAAGAATTTATGTTGCATAATTGTACTGGTTTCCCTAAAAACAAACAGTAATGCAGCACTTAAGTATTCTACCCAGGGGAGTCAGTCTTTCTCACAATCCTAGAGGTTTTGGGTTGAAAAGATGGCTCATTGGGTAGAGCACTTGCCACCCAAGTGTGAGGACTGGAATCCAGAGCCCCAGATATAAAATATAAAAGCAGGGCAGGCCTGGTAACCTGCCTGTAATCTGTAGCTCTCATGAGGTAGACAGGCTATTCCCCAGGGCAAGCTGTATCTACACTTAGTAAATCAATGAGGCGTCTGACCTCCGTAAATAAAGTGGAGAGCAGCTGAGGTAGACACTCCCTGCATACATATGTGCCCACCACATGAACATACACATGCATATGGAAAAAATTTCTCTGGGAACTGTTGAGATGTCTGAGCAAATAAAGGATCTCTTCTGCAAGCCTGGTGATCGAGATTTGATGTTGGGAAGGAGTGAAGCAGCTTTTGCCAAGTGTCTTCTCACCTCCACAGGCAGGCCCCTCCACCCATATGAATAATAAGAAAAAGTTATCTGGTGTTTGCTATTGACCAGTTGTGAGGGAACAATTCAGAAAACAAAGGGAATGTAAAAATAATAGAGCAAATGATGCAGACATTGGCAGTTTTCTGAAGATTTCACCAAAGTATCTGTGAAGTAGTTTCATGGCACACACCAGGAGGAGTGACTGACCAGTGCTTTGAAAGTAACTGAACTGTGAGGTCATCAGAGAGAAAAGAAAATTTGTCTGCCTTTCATGAGATCATCAGGATTGGGTCTAAGTTTTCGGTTCTGAGTTTGTTATTCATGATTAAATAACAAGTGGTATGCAAATTTAGGAACTTTAGTAAATATCTGTAGTGGGTACTTTTCAGTTGCTGTGTGAAAACACTCTGGCCAGAAGCAGCCTGTAGAAAGAGTTTATGTTGGCTTATGATTCCAGAGGGTGAGAGTCCACCATGGCAAGAAGGCGTGGCTGCAAGTGGCAGGCACGGCACTCAGAGCAGGAAGCTGAGAGCTCGTGCTGGTCTATGCAGCACTGGAACTCAGTCCAAGGATGCCATAAGCTGAGCCTCCCAGCCTCCACACCGCTGGTTTTGGGGATCTGAGAGGTGGGCCAGACTAAGTCTGGGCATTAGCTCGGATCTCAGTAATTCAGTGTATGAGCATGGGTGAGGATGGGAGGGTTCTGAACAAGGAGGATTGAGACCTGAGTAATTTCTTTCACCTGGAATACACACACACACACACACACACACACACACACACACACACACACACTGGCACGATGCTTTAGAGAGAGAAGAAAGGGAGTTGCTGACTAGCTGTAGTTATAGCACTGTAAAGTTAGGAAAAGGGTTTAGTTCAAAACAAAAGAAAGGAAAGTGTGTTTCTTCGTGACACACACAGATTTTAGTTCAGGTTTTTAGTTATCACAGACAAGGAGCAGTTTTCTCGCGTTCAAACACACTGAGGACTGGTAGTGGTGGGTGACCAAGGGTCCAAGGTCTGACTGTGGCTGGAGTGGGACATCAAAGCTGCTTTGGGCCTCTTTGAGGAGTTAGCCTTTCTCTGCAAACACTTCTCATGCTTGCCTTGACCAGCTTCTCTGTGTGCTCACGGCTCACCAGGCTCAGCCAGCCCCGGATTCCCATCACAGCCTCTGAGGCCCAGGCTCACTGCAGATAAACGGCTGCCCCGAGGGAGAGACTGAAGATCTCTGAGCTGGTGGCTTAGAAGCTTTCTGGAAGGGACTTGGAGGCAGTTACATTATATACCAGTACATGATTTCTTTCTTTTTTTTAAATATTCTTATTTTAATGCAAAAACAAAAAAATCAATACAAAAAACCCATTAAACCAAGTAAACAAAGTAAAATACAACCTAAACACAAACAAACAAAAGCACCCCACCAAACTGCAACCAAATAAAACTACACACACACACACACACACACTCACACACACACACACACACGCACAACTGTGGACTCCAGTATATGTGTGCCCGCTGCTCCTGAACATGAGGCTTGTCCTGGAGTGGTTGATATACCCAGTATTAAACCACTGGAGAAAATTAATTTTTCCTCTCCTAGCAGATACAAGTGATAGTTCAGTTGTTAGCCTTTACCATAGTGGCTAGGTTTTTATCCATTCATTCATCTATTCATTCTTTAAAAAACATAACTAAATAAAATATAATAAGATAAAATAAAAACCGAAGTTGGACAAGACAAACCAACAGAAGGAAAAAAGTCCAAGAGAGGGCGCAAGAGTCAGAGACCCACTGGTTCACAAACTCAGGAACCCACAGAAACACTGAACTAGAAGCCTTACCATATGCACAGGGAAGCCCTGTCCACGTTGCTTCGGTCTCTGTGAGGTCATAGGCACTTCGGTCATGTGCTTTCTTGATGTCCTCCATCCCCGCTGGCCCTTCCACTCTTTCTGCTTCCTCTTATGTAATATTCCCCGAGCTCTGATGGGAGCGATTTGGTGGCGATGTCCCCATTGACAGATGCTTGTTTCCAGGTCTCTCGCTCTCTGCATAGTATTTGTTCCCATCTACTGCAGGAGGGAGCTTCTCTGATGATGGCTGAACAAAGCACATGTAGAAAGAACTCTGATGGAGACAGGCAATTAAATTATACATGGTTTCTTACAATAAGCAGTGAGTGAGTGTGTGGAAGTCATCATCTGCTTACCTCCTTGCATGTAGGAAGAAAATGGTGAGAGAATGTCACAGATTCTTTTATGTTTCTGTGATAATGCTCTGACTAAATGAGCTTTAGAAATAAAGGGTTTATTTTGGCTCGCAGTCCATCATGGTGGGAAGTTCTCATGGCAGGGGTTCTAGGCAGGTGGTCACATTGTATGGAAGAAGCAGGAAGGCTGGTGTGAGAAAGAGCAGGGAATACTGACGCTCAGCACACTACTTTCCACAAACCTACAGGACAATCCCATTCACTATTAAATTGGGTCTTTCTATCTTAATGAATTTGATCAAGATAAATTGCGGAAGGCATGCCCAGAGGCTAACTTAATCTAAATTCCTCACAAGGGTACCTGGAGGAGTATCACACCAGACCATGTGATCCTAATGGTTGACACAGTAACTGACCGAACTGTGGAACTGCGTTACTATGAGGAAGCAGTATGCAGGACTCTCACCGGAAGTCACACATATTCTTTGAGGTGTTAGTTCCAGGTTTTGTCAGTTCACAGAGTAGAAAAATAGAGGGGGAAAAAAGGGCCTGACTTGGTATGGACTTTATATTTTGTGGAGAAAAACTTCTAAAGAGGTTCAGTAGTAACTACCTTCTTTCAGCATCTCAAAGGAAAAAGAAATATTTCCAAAGAAATGCAAAATGCAAGACTGGGGGTAAAGCTCAGTTGGTAGAGTGCTTGCCTGATATGCAGAGCTTTGAATTCGGTTCCAAGTATTGCATAAAACAGGTAGTGTGTGCCCATGAGCACAGCACTCAGTAGGGGGAGGAAGGAGAACCAAGAACTGACAGTCATTCTTGAATGCATTGTAAATTTAATGCTAGGCTGGGATATGTCAGCCTCTATCTCAATTTTAAAAAGTGAAGAAAAAGGTTTAATATAAAGTACATGACACATACTATATAACATAATATTGTTTCTTAAATGGAGGAAACTCAGCCTCATGGAGACCAGTTCTATTAGCCTTACTCCTCTCACTCCAAACCAGCTCTTGAAGATTTGTCCAATACAGACAAATCTAGCTTACAGGTTGGTGTTCACTAGCTGATTTGTGCTTGGGAAAGGTTGTTGTAGTTTAAAGATTTACTTTTAGTTATGTACATATGTGAATGTTTGTGTGTAGGTTTGTGTATGTCTTATTGTAGGTGTCTGTGGAGGCTAGATGAAGACATTAGAGCCTTTGAGCTAGAGTATATAGGTGGCTATAAGTTGCCTGACATGGGTGCTGGAAACTGAACTGGGGTCCTCTGCAACAGCAGTAAGAACTCCTTAGTGCGGAGACATCTCTCCAGCCCCTTGTCACTACAGTTTCAAAGGAGTGATATTACAGGTCATAGAGGTTAGAGCTGGACATTTAGTGCAGCAGAGAAAAATAGGCCTTTTGTAACCATTAATTAGTCATTCTTTGTACCACTGGTACCATTACAAATTTCACAAAACCAAATAACTCACCCCAAGTTTCTAATTTATTTTAATTAGTTAATTGCTGAATTGTGCAAAAAAATCAATAATCTTTCCATTTTTGCATTTTAAATTGGACATATTTCAGGAGATTAAATCTAATTACTAAAATACACTAAAGTAAACATTTTCTTGTAGGGTCATGTCCAGATGAAAGTTGCAGAGAGAAGAAAAGAATATGATTGAATTATCCATTGCTATTCAAATTTAAAGAATTATATTTGCTCATATAATTTATGAAAGTATAAGGACCCAGATCATTAGGCTGAGGAGTTGGCTCAGTGAGTAGGATGCTTCTTATACAAACATGAGAATCTGAGTTCAAATACCCATCACATATGTAAAACCAAGGTGTGGCAGAATACATTTGTAATCCCAGCGATGAGGAAGTAGAGACAGGAGGGTACCTGGGGCTTGCTGGTCCATTAGTCTACTTAATTGATGAGTCATTGTCTCAAAAATTAAGGTGGACTGAGGAGAACCCTGTTGCCAATCTGCCGTCTAGATGTATGCATATACACAAGCATGTGTATCTTTCCTACCAGGAACATATATACACAGGTCTGAATGTATGCATACACACACACACACACACACACACCTTTGAGTCATTTTGGTTAAATACTGTCTTTTCATTTTCTCCTCCCTTTGTTCAACATCATTTTCGTAAGCACACATAGGTGGAAGAATTACTTACACAGTGCCAACTTGGCTACAAGCTCCTCCGACATTCCCAGTCTTTGTCTCTGGTATGTGAATGTCTGGAAACTGCCAGTTCTTTTCTGATCATGACTATACTGCATTCGGGTGCTGCTCCACTTGGAGCAAACAAATTTTATCTGTTCTCCAGAGAGAAAAGTGAGGGTGTAGATGTTTATTTCTCTTTATTTCCATTAACTTTCAGAGGAAGGATGCCCTGGTGAAGATATTCCTGTGGTGGGGAGACCAGAATGTTGAGTGAAAGATGCCATTTGCTCAAAATCGGAATAGCTTGGCTCCTGGATCCAAAGGCACCCATTTCGTGGGATCACCCTGTGATGCTTCCTTGCGTTAAGGTACAGGGTAATCAATTTGCACTTTAATGGAGTTGCATTGTGAATTTCATCCCCATGTCATTTCCATGGCCCCTCAATGTCCTCCTTCTTAATGGGTTTCTGGGTCATTTTCCTCTCCAAAATTCATTTATAGGACTGAAGACTTTATATGAAATTATGTTTGTCTTTAAATTATTAAAAATTTAACAAATGTAGGCAATTAAAACTATAAGTAATCCAATTTTGCAATGAAATTTTCAGTATACATTTTGGTTTATGATCTCAAGGGTCTCTTCCTTCATCCGCCAGGGCTCCGTAGACTAGCAATGACTACAGAGGATGCATATTCTAGAGCATTCATCAGGCCCCGAATTCTCAGTCTACCCATCAAAACCCAGACAAGCTGTGCACCAGTCAGCTTTATACTGCTGTGATAAAGCATAGTGACCAAGGCGACTTCGAGAAGGAAGGTTTATTTGGGATAATGGTCCAGAGGGATGAGAATCCGTCTGGAGGAAGGCTGCTGAGAGATATAGCTTGAACTACAAGTACAAAACAGAGTGAGTGAACTGGGAATGAGAGGAAGCTTTTGAAACCTCAAAGTCCACCTCCAGAGTCACATTCCCTTTAGCAAGGCCACACCTTCCAATCTACCCAAACAGCCCCACCCACAGGGGACCAAATATTCAAATGCCCGAGACCATGGGTGGATGACATTTTATTGAAATTACCATAAATCCCATAGAGGAAAAAAAAATCAGTTTTGAGACCATGTGTACCTCCTAGTCTTAGACCACAAACAATTTGCAAGAAGTGAAAGTCGGGGTTGAGGCTATGGCTCAATTGAAAGAGGGTTTGCCTAGCATTCTGAAAATTTTGAGTTGGATTCCTACCACCTCATGAACCACACATGAGTGCATACTGCTGTAATTTTAGTTCTTGGAAGGTGGAGAGTGGAGGATCAGAAGCTGGAGGTCATCTTCTGCTACATAAGTTTGAGACCAGCACAGGAGACTACATGTGACCCAGTATTGCAAAAGAAAAAAAAAGTCTTGTGGAGATAGCATGGTTGGTAAAATGTTCCCTTTGCAACCTCGATACCCTGAGATAGAGCTCCCAGAAGCCATGTAAAAATGCTAGTCGCAGTGGCCTGGGCTTGTAATTCTAATATTGAGGAGGTAGAAGCAGGCACATCACTGGAACTTCTTGGCCAGCCTACTTCTTGGTGAGTTTCAAGCTTTTGAGAGAGCCTTTTTCCAAAAACAGGGTGGTAAGCAGTTGAGGAAAGACATCTGGCATTGAACTCTTTCATCACGTGCATGTGCCAACAAATGTGTGCATCCATACAAGCACGTGTACACAGTGGTGGAGGGGAGGGGCATGAGGGGGAGAACACTAGCCCTCCATCCTGGAACAAAGAAAAGAAACAATGTAATCTACTCAAGCGGTGACACAATTTAGGAAGATACAACATGTGGGGCAACTGCCTTTGTTTACTTTGGGCTGATAGTCAGCCCTCTCCAGCCCTAGTGTGTTTCTACTTTAGGGCTTTACAGATTGAGATCAGGAACCCAAAGGGAAAAAGGGTATTTACTGAGCTAAGGCACAATTAAGATTTTACATTGTCATGTCTCTGCTTTGTTGTGTTTTGTCAAAGATGTGTCTGATCTCTATTGTTCTTATTGTTTTCAGCTGTCCTTGATTTTAACTCAGCTTTCAAAGAAGAACTATCTCAGTAGGTGATTATTATCCTTTCCTCCTTAAATCCTTTCAACTATAATTTAAAAAGATGTCCAAAGAAATTATTATTTTGACATTTACTTGTAGCATATTTGTGACCTTACTGCAGAAGGGCACCTGTGTTACTAATGCTGTTAAAATGCTGTTTATCTTGCCAATTGTGCCCAAAAGATAGGAAGTAGGCTCAGCTTTGCAAAATGTTTCATCCTCCACCCCTGTAAGTTCAATGGTAAAGAAACATGCATATTAAGATGAATACACTTCTAAAAAAGCAATCTAAACTAATACATGATGTGTGCTGGATAGTTTTATGTCCACTTGAAACAAGTTAAGAGTTATCTGAGAGGCAGGAGCCTCAACTAAGAAAATACCTCTATAATACTGGCTTGTACAAAAGTCAGTAGGGCATATTCTTAAATAGTGATTGATGGAGGAAGGCCCAGCCCATTGTGGGGCCTGTCATCCCTGGGCTTGTGATCCTGGGTTCTATAAAGAAAGCAGGCTGAGTAAGTCATATGGAGCAAGCCAGTAAACAGCGCCCTCCATGGCCCTTGCTTCTGTTGTCAGGTTCCTGCCCTGCTTGAGTTCCTGTATTGACTTCCTCCGATAATAAACAGTGCTATGGAAGTGTAAGCCAGATAGACCCTTTCCTCCCCAAGTTACTTTGGTCATGGTCATTATAACATAGAAACTTTAACTAAGACACAATGCTTGCTTAAACTTTTAATTTTCATGAGAGAAGTAGAGTGACTCTAGAGGTCAAGTGGAGGAAAAGGTCAACACTAGCTCCATGGGCCCAATCGCCAGTTTCTTGTTTATCTTTGGGAAGTAAAACAATTACCACTGTAATGGATTTGCTGCGGTCCCGGTGGAGACCACATGGCAGGTCCCCAAACAAAGGTGGCTGCTGGCTGGTCTCCCGCGAACAGTGTGGGCAGGCAGCGGGTGGGAAGCACAGAGCTAGGCATGCCATGCAGAGTGAGTTTGGATATTTATTCAGGGGGTTAGCAGAGAAAGAGAGAAGAGAGAGAGAGAGAAAAGAGAGACAGAAGCTGGGGGGCGGAAGGGAAGAATTGGGGAGAGAGGCAGAAGCTGCCTCTCTGAGAGGAAGACAGAAAAGAGAGAGCACTCAGGCCAGAAGCTGAAGATCAGCCTGCCTCAGCGGATGGGGGAGAGAGTGGGCGTGGCTTGTCTCTTAAAGAGACAGAACAATCATTACAACCATCTCATTATTAAATAACAGCATGGTTAATTCCATTCTGTTTTGCTACACAGACATGTTATCAAAATGCCTTCTGAATATTTATATCTGTCCTCATAGACTAGCACTACCTCGATACTGGCTGGATGAACATTTCTGCAGTGGGCAGCAGTCAAAGAAGAGACTTCTAACTGGTCACAGTGCTGAGTGACTGAAGGCTGGCTGCTCAGCTCTAAATGAGACATCTGTATCACCCCCACCCAAAGCTCAGGGAGCACTGCCCAGTGTGCGGAAGTGGAGGATGGGGGGACAGGGAGGACAGGGAGGACGGGGGGACAGGGGCATGGGGGGACAGGGAGGATGGGGGGACAGGGAGGACAGGAAGGAGAGCTATGAAACACTGTCATTTGAACACGGCCTGACTATTGCATCCACAAAGTCACTGCAGCTAGGGATTCTGGCACAAGGTCTAAGCAGGGCCAAGCCAACAAGATAGCTCAACATTCCAGCAGGTAGCACAAACCAAAAGGCTCAGTCAATCATAGAGAAAGAAAGAAAAGGAGAGCTATGAAGGTGGGAAAATGAAATGTTGGGTGAGAGTTGGGGGTGACAGAAGGAAAGTGGTCATCATATAATGTATGAAACTGTCAAAAATTAAATAGAAGATATTAAAAAATTAATAACTCAGAATCTGTTCTACAAGTTCCCTTGTGAGTCATGGCACTCACTGTTCATAGGTGCTCTTGCCTGTTCCCACCAGCCATCTTTCATGGAGACCTGGATGGCCCTAACCAATTTCGAGCCACCACCTTATTCTCTGACAAGTGTGCTCAGAGCTCCTTTCCTTGTCTGGGCCACTTTCATCTCTCACTCCTAGAATTTTCAAAACTGATTGCACAATAGGAAGTGATTTACAGTGAGGAGACATGAGATTACTATCTTGACAGTAAGGCTTCCAGGAAGGTCTTTATGTATTTAAACACTTCACACCACAGTTAACAGTACACACACTGCCACAATAAGTAATACAACTCATGTAAGTGTTCAGTAACAGAGCTTCTTAAAAGAATCAGACCCGTTTTGCCACTAGCAAGAGTCAGGAAGCCATCTATCTCTTAAAGGAGTTGCGCCTCTGCTTGCCACCAGCAGACAGAGCCTATCTGAGAAAAGGTGGTTACCAAGAAGCCAAGTTTGACTCTGCTTTTGTGTGTTTGGAACCTCCCCACCCCTTTTAAAAGACTTTCTCAGGTTTTATGTGGCTCTAAGTTACATTTGGGTGCTATTTGTAGGTAGAGTTTTTTTTTTTTTTTTTTGTTGGGACTATGGTCAGCTCTATTTCTGCCAGAAACTTCCCAATAACCTCTCAGAGACTTAATACTAATTATAGACACTTGACTCAAAGCTCAGGCTTGTTACTAGCTAACTCTTACATTTTAAATTAATTCATATTTCTTATCTACATGTGCCACGTGGTTCGGTACCTTTCCCCAGTATGGCAGGCCCATCTTGCTTCTCTCTGTGTGTGCTCATGACTCCCAGACTCCACCTTTCTTCTTCCCAGAGTTCTCTGTTTGGCTCTCCCACCTAATCTCTACCTGCCCAGTAACTGACCAGTAAGCTTCTTTATTAAACCAATCACAATTCAAACAGTGTAAAGGAGTATTCAACATCCCATGGCATTGCCAGCAGGAGGCTGTCAGGCACAAGAAAGGGCCCTCACTTGTACAAATATCTGCACCTCCGATGCCATAGCCAGCTGGGCACTGTTCCACCACAAGTGATGGTTCAAGCCAACCACTTTGCCTGTTCTCTGTGCTCCCCTATGCCAAGAAAGGCTCCACTGTGACTCCTGGAACTCTCCCAGGACCAACATCTTCATGCCAGCTTGCCTCCCCAGGAAATGCCCTGCTAACAGCCAGAGGAAGGCTCCTTTGTCGGAGAACCTGGGCCTTTCCTACATCACCCAACCAAGCAACTCAAAACTCATTTCCTTGGCTCTGCTTTCTTTCCCAGAGGTAAGAACATCACTAGCATCATCCCTGAGAATTGGTAGGAGTGTCTGCACTGAGCCTGGATAAAAATATGGTCTGATCTTGAACTTCTGTAGAATTGCTGAAACAATTTTTGCTATGTCTATAGAGCTATTTAGAAAACACAGGTGGTAGTGGTGCCATGACCTTTCCTTAAGGCTCTTGAGGCCTATGCACATACTAACGCTACAGCAGCTTTGACAACAGAAGAAAGAAGATTGGGGTGATTTGATTCCTACCTGGGACAGTTTTATGCCTCTGACTTTTCACTCTTCTGTGCCAACTTGCTTCCTGCTCCTCTGCTGTTGGTTCCTCGGGGTGCTCCCCACACCTGCTACAGCGTGTGCTTGTGACACAAGCTGGGGCTTATGATGCACTTGTGTCTTTGTGGCAAAGAAGCAAAGAGAGGTTCCAGAATCATGTGACTCTCTTCTGAATCTTAGCTCTGCATTTGCCTTATTTTGTGTTATTGGACAGTTACTTTTCTCTGTCTTACTTTCACACTTGATAAAATTAAAAAAAATCCTCCCAAAACAAACAATCAAAAATACCCTAACAAAAAATAAATATCATGGTTATAAAGATTCACACAGAGCCAGGCACATTGACTAATTCAATAAAAACTCCTTCTTGTACCAAGGTGAATTGTGAGCTTCTTAGGAGTAGGTTTTGAGGTTGTTTTGTCCATATTTCTGTAGGCCTTAAAGTCCACTAATTGTTTAATGATTAATTAAATGCTGGCCAAGATAAATGTCTGATTTCCTGAAGTTCCAGAAGTTAGAGAATCAAATCTGCTGTGTGACTTTCAAGAGAAGCTGTCCAGAGCTATATGTAGAGTGATATGCCACAAAAGTTCACCATGAAAGCTCTACCTTGTGAAACTGTAAATATATATGGAAGGAGAGAGCCTAAATTAAGATGATTGAAAAAGGAGCTCTCTGCTAACTAGCAGTCACATAGGGAAGTGTTTCCCTGGCTCAGCAGACAAAGGTCAGTGATGGAGCTGTGGTCTAAGGGTAACAGGCTCCATCCCAAGCTGCAGGTAGAACTTGGCAACCTTGTTTCCTTAGTACTGGTTCTGCAGGTATGAAAGAAACAAAATTGAGGAGCCGACGGATCTTGCACCAAACTTCTGGATAGCTACTGAGGTCAGGCAATGTGTGGCATGATTGGAATCTCTGCAAGGAGCTAAAGCCTAAGGTGCAAGTCTCAGGATGTAGGAGATGTCAGAATCATGGGACATGGGATGACCATTGAGGAAAACTACAGGCAAAGAGGGAAGTTAGGCAAAGAGAGAGGCTGTTTGTGTGTTGCAGGTAGCAGAGCTTGGGAAGTTAGACTACACAAGTCCTTTGAAGCCCACATGATTCCGTCACAAGCCCCAGATACCACACTTGGAGCTACAGGATTTGGTGTTTGCCCTGCTGGGTTTTTTTTTTTTAAATATCTTGCTTTGTCCTGATCTTTCCTTGCTTTCTCCAATTCCTATCCTTTGGAATGGGCATGTTGATTCTGTGCCAGGATATGCTGAAACAATTAACTCAGGTTTTACTTTATAGGCTTAAACAGTTAAAAGTTTGAGTCTCAGAAGAAGCTTCTAAACAGTGTTGAAACTGTTCAAGAGTACAGGGACTTTTGAAGTTGGACTGAGCACATTTTGCATTATGAGATGGCCATGAGCTTGTGGTGGCAAGAGGTAGAAGGTTAAGACCTAAAAGTGGTGTTTTTGGGTGTTAAGTTGAAAAAGTATGGACTTATAGAACTTAATACTGATTGTCCACTTGACAGAATATAGAATCACCTACAAGACAAACTCCTGGACATGTCTGTGAGGAATTTTCTAGTGTGGATTAGTTGAGGTGGGAAGATTCTCCTTAAATGTGGGCAGCACCATCCCATGGGAAGGGGTTCATATTGCATGAAGAGTAGAACACAAGCTGAACACCAGCATCCATTACTCTATGCTTCCTGACCATAAACACAGCGTGACCCTGCCCTATGCTCTGGCTGATGTAACTTTTTGGCCATGACCGAATGGACCTCAAGCTCTGAGCCAAAGCAAACCCTTTCTCTCTCAAGTTGATTTTTTCAGGATTCTGTGCAGCAAGAGAGCTAATACAGGCTGAAAACACACTTAGTATTAGCATTGGCTTTACACTGTCTTGTTTAGATTAGGGGTATAACTCAGTAGAACACTTGCACAAGAGACACAAGAGAATCTCTGAGTTTAATCACTAGTCCTGGGGGTGAGAAGTAACCAAAAGGAGGGCACTTTACTCCTTTATTTTTTCTCGTGAATGCCTCTTTTGTATCTGTAAAGATAACTCTGGCTTTGTTCCCCTGCATATCTTTCTTGTCACCTCTTAGAGGTCGACTGATATATGTAAAGAGAATAGCTTCAAAGTTCACATCATGCATCAGATTAAGACCCTGGGGCAAAACCAACATTAGTAGGTCCTTGTCAACCAAAGCCCATGGTTCACATTAGGGTTTTACCCTTGCTTTTTGGATTTTGGCAAGCATTTATTAACATGTGTTTACCACAATAGTATTATATAGATTATTTTAAAATTTCTGGTTATATGAGGTTTCTTCTCTGTCTTTCTTTTCTTTTGAGACAAGGAATCACTATGTATTTCAGTCCCATTTCGAACTTGCAATCCTCCTGCCTCAGAATTCTGAATGTTAGTGTTACAGTCATGTGCCAGTGTGCCCAGCTCATCGAGTGGTTTTAAAGTGTGATTGAGTGTTACCTCACGGCATCTTCAGTGACGACACCAGATACTCTTTGTTTAGATGCTCAGATCCTATGGCTTCTTGGTCAAGAGAACTTAAAGTTAGAAAGATGTCTAACAGTGTGTCTGCCTTAGTGTCCCTACCCATTTCCCTATGACTACAGGTGCCATTATGAGTCCTCAAACCCTGGAGCTGTCTGTTCATGTCACAGAGATCAGCAGTACTTTACTGATTCTTAAATTTTGGTGTTTCTTTTTGTGGGTATGTGTATTATGTGTATGTTGTATATGTGTGCCTGCACATATGTGTGCTAATGAACTTTAATCATGTGAGTTCATGTTGAGGTTGACATTGGGTGTCTTTTTCTATTGTTTATACCTTATTTATTTTATATTTTTACATTTATTTATTTATTTATTTAGTGTGTGTGTGTGTGTGTGTGTTTAGCATGTGCTTGTCAGGGTGCTCCTATGGGGGTCAAAGGACTTTTTTCTAAGTTGTGGGTCCTGGAGCTCAAATACAGGTGTTGAGTCTTGTTAGGCAAGTACTTTTAACTGTTGAGTCATTTATTGTTTCTACGTGATCTGTGGACACATCAGGCTAGGAGCACGGAGAACACAGCGTTTTCTTGCCCAGGCCTTCCCTTCTCTACTTCCTCACACTTCTGTGGAAACTCTTCCTAGAATAGTTTAACAGGGATTCCTTCCCCATCACACACCTAGAATGCCAGAACTTTAGAGCATGCTCAGATCACCGGCACTGACAAAGAATTTTGCTTTTCTAAAAAATGCTTTTACCACAAGTCCTAGAGTTTGTCTTTTAAAGAATGTAGATGTATAGCTATGTGATGGCTCAAGTTTGTACTGGGATTCGCTTTCTTTTCCTACTCACACTAATATTTTCATTGGTGTTTAACACATTGCCTTGCCCTTCTCACGCGTCTCTGTCTCAGTGGGCATTTACTTCCTGGACTTTGGCAGTGGACCCTGCTCCTGGACTTCCTTCTCTGTTCTTCTCACACTTGCTTGTTGTTAATAGACTTGCATCTTTCTAAACACAGCGCTTTTCTGTTTTCCATTTCTTGACTCATTACTCTCAGGAAGTAGTCAGAGCTCATCCCGGCCAGAGCTCTTGAGTCCAATATACCATCTGCCTCCTTCTCATATTTTAGTTATCCTATGTTTTATAGAGCCACGGCCTCAGCCCTTTAGAGTTGAATGGGACCTTTGGGAGCAGGCCAATTCCATCATTTCACAGATGAGAAGATTGAGCCTCAGGAAGGGATGGGTTGTGATTTGCCTAACCTCCTGTAGCTAGTGAGTTAGATTGAGCCTTAGGAAGGGATGGGTTGTGATTTGCCTAGCCTCCTGTAGCTAGTGAGTTAGATTGAGCCTTAGGAAGGGATGGGTTGTGATTTGCCTAGCCTCCTGTAGCTAGTGAGTTAGATTGAGCCTTAGGAAGGGATGGGTTGTGATTTGCCTAGCCTCCTGTAGCTAGTGAGTTAGATTGAGCC
>PVIU01011695.1:0-22243 GCA_004026605.1 Ondatra zibethicus | reverse complement strand
TAGGGGCTTGGGTCAGACTGCTGCACTCTTCATTGAGCCCTCCTGCCAATATGCCCCACCCCATCTACACTGGCACTAATCAACTTTTTAATTTTCCTTAACATATTCTATGTATGTCTTCCCTTGGAAAGCATAAACATTTCTACAAAATACTTAAACAGCCTGGCTCTCTGGCTTTTTTCCCTCTTGTTTGGCGGAATCTATTTGAATTGTGTTTTGGGCCTGAATTGGGTCCTCAGATCCAGATAGTTTGGGAAGGTGAGGCTAATATTTAGCCAGGAAATGATGGAAATGAATTGTATAGTGTTCTGCTTGGACGGTCAGCATCGATAACTCAAGCTCTAGGCCAGACAGAAATCCAACATGGAGCCTTTCTGAAAGGAAATTCTGATTTTCCATATGTGGGTTATTCTCTCAAAGATCACTTGCTATGCGGAGGAAAAGGTAGCCACACTGTTACTGATCTTAAACAGACATGGGCTCAAAGTGTCATCATTTCTTTATTAGCTGGCCATCTTCCAGATGAAGCACACTTACAAATAGAATTAACTGGAAGAAATTGATACTGATACTCACAAACCATCCTCTAGTGGTCTAGTCAGACAGAGTGCTCTAGTGAAAAGGACAGGTTGCAGTTTTGGGAAATGACGCATCTTAGCCTTTATCCTGGTGTGTTATCCTCTCCTGAGGTCAAATGTCAGCTGATTCAGAATGGGAGGGTCATCCTCAGTGGGTTCATGCACTATACCATGTATTCTATTTATTAATTAAAGTAGTCACTAAGAATATGTCACTTCAACAAATACTTACCTGAGCTGTGATAGTGTTCAGTGGGTAAAGGGCTGTGGATCTGTTCAGAACCCATGCAAAGACGGACACAGCAGCATGTGTGTGTGATGTCAGAGCTTCAACAATGAGGTGGAAATGGAGACAGGAGACTCCCTGGGAGCTGGTGGGAAGCTAGCCTGGTCACACAATGGTGAAAAAGAGGCCCCGTCTCAAATAAGGTGGAATGTGAAGACTGACACCAGAGGTTGTCCTCTGATCTCCACATGAGCATGTGTGTGCTCCACCTCCACATACCACAGCATACATGGACACACGTAGATTCAAAATAAACAACAAAACCAACCCTCTGGATATGATGGGAGAATTTTGCATTGAAAGCAAAATACAGTAAAAGCCAAACATTGTTAATTCTACATAAGTAGCCACTTTTAGAAATCCTCTAAATTTCACTAATCTTTTGCTATGCAAAGTGTGACATTATTTTCAAAGGTCTTTGCTCTTAGAGACACTTGCCAAAATTGTGGGTCTGTTCTTACAGGTTAATTAAAGACACTTGGCCCTTAGCGACCACCATCTTAGCAACAGGAAAACAAAATAGAGAATCTGTTGTCTTCTACACTGTGCCTGGTGCCACAGGGAGAAATCTCCAACTCTCTTTTAATACAATTGACGTATGCAATATTTATTATGGAGCAGCAAAATTCCTTACTTCATCAACATGCTAAGAAATTAAATGATTCCTTTTTCAGTTGGATAACTGGTTTATAATAGTGGAATTCTAGAGCAGATGTGAAGCAACCAGTCGCCTTTCTTTTTATCCCTGCAGTTGGTGCAGCAAACAGAGCTTCTGAATTGGGTGCTGAACCTGGGACCTGATGCACGCTCCGCAGGTGCTGTGCCGCTGAGTTCCAGCCACTCCCCAGCTCATTTAGCTTTATGTGATGGCGTGAAGGCTAGGTTTCATCAGTTTATTAAAAACTAGAGTCACCTGGGAAGAGGAAACATCAATTGAAAATTCCTCCACCAAACAGGCCTAGAGGCATATCTGTGGGAAACTTTTCAATTGTTACTTGATTCAGGAGGGCACCAGCTCACTGTGGGTGGTGCCTCTCCTAGGCAGATGGGCCTTGACTGTACAAAAAGTTTAGTTGGGAAAGCTAGGGGTAGTAGGTAATTAAGCAACATGCTTCCATAGTCTCTGTGTAGTTCCTGACTTGATATAAGCCAAATAAGCCCTTTCCTTCCTCAAGTTGCTTTTGATCATGGTGAGTACTACATCAACAGGAAGCAATGGGTTTGTAAAAGGATATGTATCATGCTGGATGTTGTGCTACACATCTGTAATCCCAGCACCCAGGAAATGAAGACAAGACAGAGAGAGCTTTAGGCTAGCCTGGGCTATATAGCAACACACAGTCATATGTACAACACACACACACACACACACACACCCCACATGGGAGTGGGGAGATCACTGCCTAACAGTTTCTGTGAAGGAGAAACACAATACTGTGCCTGCCTTCCTCCTCGCGTGTGGGGAGATGGACAGTCTTGCTTGCCAAGTCTCAGTCTTTGTGTGGGGTAAATTACTACTTCTGGTGATGACAAAATTAGCATCTGACATTTCCTGCAAATGCCCCACTTCGTAATACAGAATTAACCTACCCAATAACATTGTGTTTAGTATATAAATGTGTGGATGAAAAGCCAAAAGTGTGTGTGTGGGTGCTAGTCTTCCTCCATATTTTATCCAATTTAATAACATTAATGAGGATAATAACAAATAATTAAAAAGGAACATATTAAGGGGGAGTGTAAAGAGTCAGGGATGGTGGATTACAGCAGTTCTGAAAATTATCTGGAGGACAAATATGAAGTTACTCTGTAGGGTTTGCCTACGCTACTGTAGACATATTTTGGTTTTTGAAGCCAGAGCCATGCTTCATTCTGAAGAGGGCAAGAGAGTGGGAATTACTGGGCTACAAGATGGTTTCCTAGGTAAAGGTGTTTGCTGCCAAGTCTGATAACCCAAGTTCAATACCCTTTCTTCCTTAAATTGCTTTATTGGGTATTTTGTTCCAGTAACAAAATGTTACACAAATATTAAATATAATATTAAACTTTAAAAATAAAAAAGAATATGGTAACAATTAATGCAGGGTGTTGGTAGGAAGTCACCCAGAAGGCATGGAGATATCTTTCCTGTCTCTCTTTGTGTCTCCCTTGCTATCTTCTTTCCTTGAACTCAAGCCCATGCTAAGGAAACTACCACTGAACTACAACCCTACCCCATTGTAGGTGGAGTTTTTCTGTGTTGGCAATCACTCTCAAATAACCACTCAGAGTCTTAATATTAATTATAAATGCTCATCAATAGTTCAGGCTTATTACTAGCTAACTCTTACCCTTAAAATTAACCCATATTTCTTATCTATGCTTTGTCACATGACTTGGTAATTTTTCTCAGTATGGCATGTCCAACTTGGTTCTCTCTGGCTTGCAACTCCTCTGACTCCACCTTTCTTTTGCCCATCATTCTTAGTTTGGCTTTTCTGCCTAACGTTATCCTGTTCAGCTATTTGCCAGTCAGCTTCTTTATTAAGCCTATCACAGCGAGAAATCTTGACAATTTACAAAGGATTATTCCACAGCATCGCAGTTTGGTTTTTGTTTTGCATCAAGGTTTCTTTGAGTTGCCTAGAATGACTGTGAATGTATTGCTCTTGCCTCAGCTTCCTAGTGGTATCTCAGGTATGCCGCACCACCCTCATCCAAAAGTCTGTTGCAATTGTGTTTGGTCCGGAAACAGGCTCTAATCCCAGAGTACTGTCTCTGGAGTCAGACAGACACAGTCTTGAGTTCAGACTCATAGTTTTTGATGGTCTCTCTGAGATCATGGAGGCTTCCACATCTAAGGACTTTAATTAGAACTAGAGAAGACTGCATATGCTTGCATGCAATAAATCCCCAACACTTGTTATTAGGAAGGTGATAAGAGCTAGAGTCTCCCTGCCTTCTTCAATGACAGATGTCCTGGGCATTCCTAGAGGCACAGGACACAGGGACCTGTGCATTCTGTCATCTCTTTGCTCCTACACAAGGATACCTACATCTTTTTCAGACCACACGGCCTTTTTACTGAGACAGTCTCTACTTCACATATTCTGACCTGTGGTCTCCACAAAAAACTGATATAGCTGAGGACCCTCATACCTGAGGAATAGCCCTGAACAACCTATGTCAGGAGTGTAATACAAACACAGGCTTGAAAAATCAAATTCCAAGCTAAAAACTCCATGGTGAAGGAAGACACCGGCTGCTGACAGCCACACTCAGTTCAGCAGTGTAACTGTAAAACCGGAGATTATCTCACCCGTAACACTGGGACAGGCGGGCAGTATGAAGGAGGCAGGCTGCCGTGCTCTATGAGAAACTGCATCTCTGGTCATTTAAAACGAGGTTGAAATTGTTTCAGAAGGTCAGAATCAATTCCCTATTTTTTCCATTTTAACATCATAATAAATACAAAAGGATGTCTTTTATTAGAAAACTTTTATTGGAAATTTTTTTATGAAATCATAAAACTATATGAAATTTAACTTGAAAATGTCTGAAGTTTTAATTTATTAAATAATAATTTATAATAATAATAAATTAATAATAAAGTTATTATGGTTAACATTTTGTTGCTGGGACAAAATTTTCAATATTTGCCCACCATGGCAGGGAAGACATGGCAGCAGGCAATGGCTGGTTATTTCGCACCCATACCCAGGAAGCAGAGAGATATAAATGGTGGTACTCAACTCACTTTCTCCTTCTTATTCTCTTCAGAACCCTAGTCCATGGAATGGCAAGTGGTATCCCAGGTGTGCAGTGCCACCCTCATCCGAAGGTCTGGTTGGGGAAGGTCCAGAAACAGATTCTAATCCCAGAACACTGTTTTTGGAGCGTGGAGCCAAACAAAGGCTGAGTCCAGACCCTTACAGTTCCAGGTCTCTAAAATCATGGAGATATCTGCCTCTAAGAACTTCCTACCTCAATTAAATTAATCAGAAAATACTCTATTCCAGGCATGCAGGAGGTTTGTCTTCTAGATAGTTCTAGATTCTGTCAGGTTGACAATTAGTAGGAGCACTGTGGCATTACTTTAACTTTTACTAGGTAAAGATATATTACATTTTTTTTATGCTGGGGAATATTACTTTAACTGTGTAAAAGAGCTGGGCGGAGGTGGTGCACACCTTTAATTCCAGTATTCAGGAGGCAGTGGCAGGCAGATCACTGTGAGTTCGAGGCCATCCTGGTCTACAAGAGCTAGTTCTAGGACAGGCTCCAAACATACAGAGAAATCCTGTCTTGAAAAAGCCAGAAAAAAAAAGAGAGTGTTACATTTGTTTCTGCTGCCTTTGCTCACAATGTACAGATGTGTTACTTTTGTTTATGCTGCATTTGTTTAACTATGGAAATAGATGTTGCATTTGTTTCACCTTGCCTGCCTAAGACACCTGGTTGTTCTAATAAAAAGCTGAATGGCCAATAGCTAGGCTGTAGAGGGATAGGCAGGGCTGGCTGACAGAGAGAATAAGTAGGAGAGAATGAGGGAGAAAGTTTGCAAAAGATGAGGACTTTTATATTTGAGATGTAAAAAGCCCCATGAATCCAAGACTCATGAGTTTGAATATTTGGTCCACAGATTGTGGTGTTGTGTTGGGAACTTGTGGGCAATTCTTTAGGAGTCGAGTTCTGACTGGCTGAGGTATATGATTAAGGTGGGGCTTTGACGTTACAGGGTAGCTTACTTCTGGGCCTGTTTTCTCCTTCCTGGCCCTGGGCCACAATGTGAATAAGCCTCTGATGTACTCTCCTGCTGACCCAGGGCTGTTCTCTCATGGCTACCCCACCACAATGAACTGATGTTTCTTTGAAACCATGAACCAAATAAATATCTCTTCCTTAAGTTGTTTCTGTCAAATGTCTTGTCTTAATAATGAGAAAAGTAACCAGCACAGTAGTGATAAAGGTACTAGATGCTCTCTCTGTCTCTCTGTCTTTCTCTGGGTATCTCATGTTGCTTAGGCTGGCTTAAAATTTGCTACATAGCTCAGAATGACTTCTAGGGTCCTAGGAATATAAGGGTGTGTCATGACACCTGCTTTATACAGTACTGGGGATCAAACCCAAGACTTCATGCATGCATGCATGCAAACCCTCTACCAAATGAGCTTGACTTTCAGGCCCGGATCCATTTACTACTCCTTCTGCTTCTCCAATTGTAGGAGCAAGAACTTGATGACAGTTGCCCAACTTACTTGTCACTATAGCGGGCTACTGTGTTGAGTGATGCAGGAGGCACACAAAGCAATGTTGGAACACTTGTGTGAGGACAGGACATAGAGTAAGTGCCTGGGGACAAAAGGAGCCTGGCAGGTGGACATGCAGCATCAGAGCTGGCCAAAAGGTCCAGCCACAGTAGGTTTCAGGGTCTTGGAAATGGCCAACTGTCTGCTCTGAGGGAACACTTTATCAAAGGGATGTCCCCCTTATTGCAGAAGTGCCTGTTTTTTTGGAATAACTGCCACTGAAATTGATTTTTATCCTGCTACTACAGACAAATACAGACACAGCAGACTCTACCCAATAACCCTTTCTCCACGAATGTTTTCTGAAGGTGTTGAGAAAGGTTACAATTCCTTGGAGACTGAAAGCATTGCTATTTCATCATGTATGCTACCAGCAAACAGTAATGTTTATTGAGGGCAAAATCCATGAAGTATCTGCATGTTTCACTTCTGTTTTTAGAAGGTATGAACCTGCTCCCCTCACACCAAAAAACAAAAAACAACAACAACAACAAACCTTTATAAACCAGATCAAAATATAAACAAAGCCTCATTGCCATGTGGGAAAGTGGGAGATGAAATTAAGCCATAATTGTGAAAGACAGACACATTTCTATTAGTGCCATGCTATAATTACTGTGATTTAGGCCACAGGCTTTACTTAAATTAAAACCTCAGAAAATATAAGTCTTCAATTTGCTAATTAAGCTTCTAAGTGATAGAGTGAGGCTTATCATCTGTGTGGGTGGTATTTTATTGTGTTTTTTATTAACATCAGAATAGGCTATAAAATGGGGCAATATTTCCATTTAATACACATTTTTTAAAGCCAGAAGTTAGTAATTATGAATAAAATTGAAAATCATTGCATATTGGTTGTAAAAAATAATATATAAACTTAATTCTATCTTGTGCATAACTTTAGCTAATTCCATTCTGTACTATTTATCGTTAGAGAAATGAAATACATGTCAAAAAGGGACGTTCGTAAAGCAGAGATATAAACAGAGTTATATACCTGAAGAGCTGGGATATGATATCTTAACTGTAACATAGTTTCACTGTCGTCATTGTTCTTTGCATAGGGCCACAAGGGTCACACTAAAAGTAGTGACACAGCCTACGCACAGGCAGCATTGATTCATACCCAGAATAGCTGTGACCCAGTGGAAGAAAGAATGTAGACTATACTGTAAAGCAGAAAGGGGCCTTTCAGGGCTTGGGATGTAGCTCAGGTGGCAGAACACTTGCAGAGCATGAATGAAACCCCTGGTTTAAATACCCCTCCACTCCATGAACCAGGCTTGGTGTAGCACACCTGTAACTCCAGTTTCCAAAAGGCAGAGGCAGGAGAATCAGGAGTTCAAGGTCATCCTTAAATATATACAGAAAGGGCAGTCTAGGCTCCTTGAGACCCTGTCTCAAAGGAAAGAGAAGAGGGCTTTCCAATGGCAATCAAGAGATCAAAAGCAAAATCAGTCTTTCTTAAAGGTGTAACAGAAAGGGAGTGTTGATTTGATAGGTTTATACTCGACATAGAAGAGACTTGTGGGCATGTCTGTAATGGGTATCTTGATCCTGTGAATCGAGGTGGGAAGACCCATGATAAATGTAGTGATAATGTTGCATGGGCTAGGGTCCTGCAGACACAGAGCTAATCACCAAATTCATCACTCTACTTCCTGCCTGTAGCTACAGCGTGATCAGCCACCTCCTGCCCCTGTTGCCATGACTTCCCGCCCCCATGAACTGTCTTCCCTGCAACGAAAATAAACCCTTTCTTCCTTAAGTTGATTTTAAAAAATGTATTTTGGTTTCCAGCATTTTAGTGTGTGTGGGAGTATGACAGTGCGGGTTATTTAGGGACTCATGAGGCTTTCCTATCCACCAGATGCCAGCCAGCAGTGCCTACCAGCCTCAGGAGTGAGTGGTGACTGGATGGCTGACCTCGGAACTGCTGGGCTGCAAGCAGCAGGAGGCTCCCAGCTACTGTAGTCAGTATGCAGCTTTGGGGAGGAAGAAGGTCTCTGGCTAAAAGAAATTCCTGATGGTGAACTTGGACATGTAGGTTTTGAGACATGTGAGTCACTTCTGAAATTCAGCTTCTTGCTAAAAGCCTGGCAGTAGGATAGCATTAATGTTATCAAAACACACTGATTTTTACTGAGAATACCAGTCCCACTGGTAGGCAGAGGCCACTTGTTCATTCCCGGCTGCCCAGCCCCAAAATAACCACAGAGAAACTATATTATTTGCAATACTGTTTGGCCAACAGCTGAAGCATATTTCTGGTTAACTCTTATATTTTAAATTAACTCATTTTTTATTAATCTGTGTATTGACACATGGCTTTGGCTTACTGGCACCTCACTGACTCTGCCTGCTTTCTCCCAGCAGTCAGTTTAGTTTCCCCGCCTAGCTCCATTCTGCCCTATCATAAGACAAAGCAGTTTCTTTATTCATTAAGCAATAAAAGCAACACATATGCAGAAGGACTTCCCAAGCCATTTTCCTTTTTCTGTCTAATGAAAAGGAAGGTTTTAACTTGAACATAACAAGATTACATACAACAAAAACATTTATCAAGGAAGAATTATAGTTAAAATATTTGTATCTATTTTATCTTTTATCATGACCTAAGGAAAACTATAACTATCTATTCTTAACTCCATCAAAGATTCCAGAAGGATATAATATTACCTAAGTAAACAGAAAGTGCATTATAGGCAACTTCCAAAACTCTAGAATTGACAGAGACATCTTGCTACCCGGGCAGTCACCCAAAGTTCTTCTGTAATGTTGCTGGCATCCATATTCAGCCTATAGTATCTGGCAGACTTTTCCATGAAGCAGGAAATTTCAAAGACAGTTCCACCTATATTGGCAGTTTGTCAGTTACTTTCTTCTGTGTCCTGCGGAATGTCTGGCAGACTCTCCCATGAAGTGTAGTATGAGAGGGCGAGTGGGCCGTGGTCCCGCTAGCTTAAGCCCAAAATAATTACACAGAAACTGTATTCATTGAAATACTGCCTGGCCCATTATCTCCAGCCCCTTATTGGCTAACTCATACATATTAGTTTAACCCATCTCCATTAATGTGTATCGCCACTTGACTGTGGCTTACCGACATTATTCTAACCAGCATCCATCTCAGGCAGGAGAGCCATGGTGTCTGCCACACTACCTTCTTCCCAGCATTCCGTTCTCTTCTCCCAGCCTATCTAAGTCCTGCCCTATCAAAAGGCCAAGGCAGTTTCTTTATTTAACCAATGAAAGCAACACAAATGCAGAAGAACCTCCTACATCAATGAAGCAGGAACCCTGAAGGTCTGTCTCATTTTCTTTAGGCTGGTTCAGGAGCCATTTTTCTATGAGTCCTTCAAGTCCAGTCAAGCAGTTCAGGCAAGAGAAGTTTCTTGCCCAAATGGCTAACCAACTCCATAAAGAGCCTCTTCAATGTGCATCTTCCTCTTGAAGTAGATTGCTGCTTCCAGGAGCAGATGTGTCTCATGTCATGAAAAGTCCTAAATTTGTAAAATATTTTAAATGTCATATTCTGGAGTCTTTGAAAGATCTGAAGAATATCTATTCATCTGAAATATATCTCTATTCATTTAGAAACCTAACTAACATGACTATACGCTTGACTATTATAGATGACTATCTATTAGCCTATATTTCTTAATTATACATTACATTTCTTAAATTGTTTTTTACTGAGCTCTAGTTTTTCTCTGCTCCCCTCCCTGCCTCTCCCCTCCCCTTCAACCTCCCCCAAGGTCCCCAGGCTCCCAATTTACTCAGGAGATCTTGTCTTTTTCTACTTCCCACATAGATTAGGTCTATGTATGTCTCTCTTAGACTCCTCATTGTTGTCTAAATTCTCTGGGATTCTGATTTATGGGCTGGTTTTCTTTGTTTTATGTTTAAACACCACTTATGAGTGAGTACATGTGATAATTGTCTTTCTGTGTCTGGGTTACCTCACTCAGAATGATGTTTACTAGCACCATCCATTTTTCTGCAAAATTCAAGATGTCATTATTTTTTTCTGCTTTGTAGTACTCCATTGTGTAAATGTACCATATTTTCCTTTTCCATTCTTTGGTTGAGGGGCATTTAGGTTGTTTCCAGTTTCTGGCTATGACAAACAAAGCTGCTATGAACATAGTTGAGCACATGTCCTTGTGGCACGATTGAGCATCCTTTGGATATATACCCAAAAGTGGTATTTCTGGGTCTTGAGGAAGGTTGTTTCCTAATTTTCTGAGAAATCACCACACTGACATCCAAAGGGGTTGTACCAGCCTGCATTCCTACCAGCAATGCAGAAGTGTTCCCTTTTCCCCACAACCTCTCCAGCATAAGTTGTCATTAGTGTTTTTGATCTTGGCCATTCTTACAGGTGTAAGATGGAATCTCAGAGTTGTTTTGATTTGCATTTCTGTGATGACTAAGAATGTTGAACATTTTCTTAGATGTCTTTAAGCCATTTTTAGATTCCTCTGTTGAGAGTTCTCTGTTTAGGTCTTTACTCCATTTTTTTTTAAAGTTTGATTATTTGTTCTTTTGATGACCAATTTCTTGAGTTCTTCGAATTTTGGAGATTAGACCTCTGATGTGGGGTTAGTGAAGATCTTTTCCCATTCTGTAGGCTGTCATTTTGTCTTGTTGACCATGTCCTTTGCTTTACAGAAGCTTTTCAGTTTCAGGAGGTCCCATTTATTAATTGTTTCTCTCAGTGTCTGTGCTGCTGGGGTTATATTGAGGAAGTGGTTCCCTGTGCCAATGCATTCAAGTGTACTTCCCACTTTCTCTTCTATAAGGTTCAGTGTGGCTGGCTTTATGTTGAGGTCTTGGATCCATTTGGACTAGAGTTTTGTGCATGGTGACAGATATGGGTCTATTTTTATTCTTCTACATGTTGATATGCAGTTATGCCAGCACCATTTGCTAAATATGTTTTCTTTTTTCCATTTTATATTTTTTGCTTCTTTGTCAAAAACCAGGTGTTCGAAGCTGTGTGGATTAATATCCAGGTCTTTGATTCGGTTTCATTGGTCCTCCTGTCTGTTATTCTGCCAATACCAGGCTGTTTTCAGTACTGTGGCTCTGTAGTAGAGTTTGAAGTCAGGGATTCTGTTGCCTCCAGAAGTTCTTTTATTGTACAGGATTGCTTTGGCTATCCTGGGTTTTTGCTTTTCCATATGAAGTTGAGTACTGTTCTTTCAAGATCTGTGAAGAATTTTGCTGGGCACTGCATTGAATCTGTAGATTGCTTTTGGTAAGACTGCCATTTTTACTATGTTAATTCTACCTACCCAAGAGCATGGGAGATCTTTCCACTTTCTGGTGTCTTCTTCAATTTCTTTCTTCAAAGATTTAAAGTTCTTTTCATACAAGACTTCCACTTTTGGTTAGAGTTACTCTGAGATATTTTAGGCTATTTGTGGCTATTGTGAAGGGTGATGTTTCTCTGATTTCTTTCCCAGCCATTTTATCACCTGTGTACAGGAGGGCTACTGACTTTTTTGAGTTAATCTTGTATCCTGCTACATTACTGAAAGTGTTTATGAATTGTAGAAGTTTCTTGGTAAAATTTTTGGGGTTGCTAATGTAAACTATCATATCATCAGCAAACAGTGAGCACTTGACTTCCTCTTTTCTGATTCGTATCCCCTTGATCTTCTTTTTGTGTCTTATTGATCTTTCTAGGACCTCAAGAACTATATTGAATAGATATATAGAGAGTGGACAGCCTTGTCTTGTTCCTGATTTCAGTGAGATCGCTGGGAGTTTCTCTCCATTTAGTTTGATGTTGGCTGTTGGCTTGTTGTATATTGCCTTAATTATGGTTAGGTATGTTCCTTGTATCCCTGCTCTCTCCAAGACCTTTTTCATGAAGGGATGTTGTATTTTGTCAAAAGCCTTTTCAGCATCTAATGAGATGATCACATGGTTTTTATTTTTCATTATGTTTATGGTGGATTACATTGAGAGATTTTTCGTATGTTGAACCACCTTTGGAATGAAGCCAACTTGATCATGGTGGATGATGGTTCTGATGTGTTCTTGGATTTGATTTGCCAGTATTTTATTTAGTATTTTTGCATCAATGTTCATGAGTGAGATTGGTCTGTAATTCTCTTTCTTAGTAATGTCTTTGTGTGGTTTGGGTATCAGGGTAATTGTAGCCTCATAAAAAGAGTTTGGCAATGTTTTTTCTGTTTCTATTGTGTGGAATAATTTGAGGAGTATTCGTACTAGTTCTTTGAAAATCTTGTAGAATTCTGAGCTGAAACCATCTGGTCCTGGGCTTTTTTTTTTTTTTTTTAGTTGGGAGATATTTAATGACTGTTTCTATTTCTATAAATCTGTCTAATTTGCTTATCTGGTCTTGATTTAATTTTGGTAATTGATATTTATCCAGAAAGTTGTCCATTTCCTTTAAGTTTTCCAATTACGTGGAGTACGGTTTTCGAAATATGACCTGATGATTCTCTGTATTTCCTCCGTGTCTGCTGTTATGTTCCCCTTTTCATTTCTGATTTTGTTAATTTGGATATTCTCTCTCTGCCTTTTGGTTAGTTGGGATAAAGGTTTATTTATTTCGTTGATTTTCTTGAAGAACCAACTCGTTGTTTCATTGATTCTTTGTATTGTTTTCTTTGTTTCTATTTTGTTGATTCCAGCTCTCAATTTAATTATTTCCTTAGGTGAGTTTGCTTCTTTTTGTTCTAAAGTCTTCAAATGTTCTGTTAATTCACTAGTATTGGATTTTTCCAGCTTCTTTATGTGTTCTTCTTAACACTGATTTCATTGTGTCCCATAATTTTGGGTATGTTGTGTGGCCATTTTCACTGAATTTTAGGAAGTCTTTAATTTCTCCCTTTATTTTTCCCTTGACCCACTGGTGATTTAGGTGAGCATTGTTCAATTTCCATATGTTTGTGGGCTTTCTGGAATTAGTATTGCTGTTGACTTCTAGTTTTAAACCATGGTGATCTGATAAGATACATGGGGTTATTCCAATTTTTTTGTATTTGTTGAGGTTTGTTTTGTTACTGAGTATGTGGTCAATTTTTGAGAAGGTTCTATGAGGTGCTGAGAAGAAAGTATATTCTTTTGTGTTTGAATGGAATATTCTATAGATGTTTGTTAAGTCCATTTGAGTCATAACATCTGTTAGTTCCCTTATTTCTCAGTTTTTTGTCTGACTGACATGTCCAGTGGTGAGTGAGGAGTGTTTAAGTCTCCCACTATTAGTGTGTGGGTTTTTTGTTTGTTTGTTTGATTTAAGCTTTAGAAATTTCTTTTACATATGAGGTTGCCCTTGTATTTGGGGCATAGATGTCCAGTATTGAGATTTCCTCTTGATGGACTTTTCCTGTGACTAATATGAAATGTCATTCTTTGTCTGTTTTGATTGATTTTAGTTTGAAATCTATTTTGTTAGATATTAGGATAGCTATACCCGCTTGTTTCTTAGGTCCATTTGATTGGAATATTTTTTCCCAACCCTTTTCTCTGAGACGATGTCTGTCTTTGAGGTTATGAATCTTATGTGTTTCTTGTACGCAGAAGAAGGATGGATTCTGTTTTCATATCCAATCTGTTAGCCTGTGCATTTTTATAGGTGAGTTGAGTCCATTTATACTAAGAATATTAATGACCAGTGATTGCTATCTCCTGTTAATTTAGTTTTCATTGTTGGTGATGTTAATTTGTGTGTTTGGGATTTGCTGCTATGAGACCATCAATTGTCTGTGTTTTTGTTGGTGTAGGCAGCTTCCTTGGGTTGGAGTTTTCCTTTTAGGATTTTGTGTAGGGCAGGGTTTGTGGTTAGGTATTAGTTAAATCTGTTTTTTTTCATGGATATCTTGTTTTGTCCTTCTATGGTAATTGAAAGTTTTGCTGGGTATAGTAGTCTGGGCTGGCATCTGTGGTCTCTTAATGTCTGTATAACGCTTGACCACAACCTTCTAACTTTCAGTGTCTCCAATGAGAGGTCAGGTGTAATTCTGATAGGTCTACCTTTATATGTTACTTGGCTTTTTTCCTTTGCAGCTTTTAATATTCTATCTTAACTCTGTATGTTTAGTGTTTTGAATGTTATATGACAAGGGGACTTTTTTTTTGATCCAGTCTATTTGGTGTTTTGTAAGCTTCTTGTATTTTCATAGGCATATCTTTCTTTAGGTTTGGAAAGTTTTCTTCTATGATTTTGTTAAATATATTTTCTGTGCTTTTGAATTGAACTTTTCCTTCTCCTATACCTATTATTCTTAGGTTTGTCCTTTGCATGGATATTTTCCATATTTCCTAGATATTTTGGTTTAAGATTTTATTAGAATTAATGTTTTCTTTGACTGATGAGTCTATTTCCTCCATTGTATCTTTAGCGCTTGAGATTCTCTCTTCCATCTCTTGTATTCTGCTGTTCATGCTTGCGTTTGTGGTTCCTGATTGTTTTCTCATGATTTCTGTTTCTCTAATTCCCTCGGCCTGTGTTTTCTTTATTGTCTCTATTTCAGTTTTCATGTCTTGAATAGTTTCTTTTTTATGTTTGATTGCTTTTTTTTGTTTTCTTTAAGGGATTTGCTGATGTCTTCTAATTTTTGTTTGTCTTTTCCTCCATCCTCTATTTCTTTGAGGGAATTTTTCATTTCCTCTTTAAGAGTTTTAAACATTCTCCTGAAATTATTTTTTAGGTCATTTTCTTCTGCTTCATCTATATTTGGTTGTTCAAGTCTTGCTGTTGTAGGGTCTTTAGGTTTTACTGGTGTTTTGTTGCTCTTTGTGGTGTTGCATGTTACCTTTTCTACTCATCTTTTCCTCTAATAGGTGTGGTTGGGGCTGTCTGTGATTCTGTTGATTAATCTTCTAGGTGCCAGTGAATCCAAAGGTCAGATGGTTATTCCTCATGATACAGTCAATGCTATGTTTCTAGTTACCCTGTTTTTCACTCTGTGTTCCTGGAGATCACTCAGTGTTCCTGGGCTTTGCTCCACTCCTTTGGAGTTTGCTGTCTCACACCTACTTTGGCCTAGGTTACCAGCTTTGACCTGTTTGTGTAAATCCTGGTCTGGATCCCCTCCTGCAGAGGTCCCTGGCTTGGATTTGGTCCTGCAAAGTTCTGGCTCCAGTCTACTCCCTCAGACTTCCCAGGCTTGGGTATGCCTAAACTCACAGAGTACCTGGCTCATGCTTACTCCCTCAGAGGTCATAGACTCACACTTGGACCTTCAGAGGTTTCAGGTTCCCGCCTATTCCCTTTGATGTCCCAGACCTATGCCCAGACACACAGAGGTTCTGGCTCAGGCCTATTCCCTCTGAGGTCCCAGACTCATGCCTGGCCCCATAAAGATCTCTGGTTCCTGCCTATCCCCTCAGAGGTCCTAGATTCACATCCAGACTGGCAGAGGTCCTTGCTCAGGCCTAGTTCCTTGGAGGTCTTAGACTCATGCCCATACCCACAGGGGTCCTGGCTTAGGTCTCCTCCCTTGAAGGTTCCAGATTTACTTCTGGACCCTCAGTGGTCTCTGGCTCTAGCTCACTCAGCGGTTTCTCCTCTGTACCTGTTCCAGTGGAGTTCGCTGTCTCAGGTCTGCTCTGGATCAGGTTGCTGGCTCAATCCTGTTCCTCCAATGTCCCAGGATTCATACATTATATTTTAAATGAGGTATACAAACACAATGCATTAATCAAGAGCAGAAATACACATATAACAAAATTGACCTAAAATTTGTATCAGTAAATCAAGATCCATACCAATGCAAAGTATTCCTATCTATAGCATATCCCCCTTAAATGTAAACAAACATTTATAAACAATATTTGGGAATTTGGGCATAGTTTTCTCCAAACTACGTCCTGTTGTTTATCGGACAAAGTAATTTTTGGTGTGTTTAGGGAGACCTTTTTGGTGGTCTTGGTCCATAAAAGCACATTAGTATGGAAGAAATCCACAGGTTCTCATCTTCTGTAGAAACTAAAGCAGAACCTCTTTCTCAAAGCAAAAAATTCTTACACCCAAAGTTTGAAGTCAAGATACCTTTAAAATATATATGTTGGTTTAGCTTAGCAGCCCATACAATGAATCTCTCTGTACTTAGCTCCTTCACAGTCAAAAAATTCCAAGAAAACACAATAATATATATAATCCAGACTCTCTGTGTATATCCATCTTTACGTGGCTTATATATCTTACTATATTACTTTTTCTACAAGTTTAATATTTATTTTATTATCTTTACTCCTTTAAGCTATGTCTGTCTGCACTCTTTTATATTATAACTGTCTATACTCTTTTTCCTCTCTCTCTTAAGCCTATGTACATTTATCCAACCCTGTGACCATTTAGTGGTCTTTTCCATCTAAATTTGTTTTTATTGTATATCTGTAATTATTTTTTTTACCAGGAGTGCTTTTTAAAAAAAATGCTAAGTGGGCATGTCTAGGACCAAGGCTGCCTTGCCTTTTGGCTCTGCCCAGTCCAACACGGCAGAGGCATGTTCACTGCCTCTGTGAGCTGTGCACACTGCCCCAGTTTCAGGAATACAGTGGATCCATGTCACACCATTAAGCAGTTTGTAACATGCTGCTCACAAATCTCATTTAAATTCTCTGTCTCCTGAAAGAGCTGGCAGCATGGCCTAGGAAGCCTTCTTAAAGTAGCTGCACAGTTTTTGCTGCTACTGCTGAGTCAGGAAGCCTTCTCTTAAAAGAATCGTGTCTCTGCTTGCTTCTAGATAACAGAGCCTACCTGAGAAAATGCTGCTACCAAAAAAACCGTGCTTAACTCTGTTCTTTTGTGTTTAGAATTCTTTTTTAGCTTTCTCAGGTTTTACGTGGATATAGTTGACCACATTGGCATGCCAATTTGTAGAAGAGGCTTCTTGTTCATTTCCCAGCCATTTAGCCCCAAAATAATCACACAGAAATTGTATTAATTAGATCAATGCTTGACCTATTAGCTCTAGTTTCTTATTGGCTAGCTCTTACATCTTAAATTAACCCATTTCTATTAATCTGTGTATCGCCACATGGCTGTGGCTTACTGGGTAAAATTCCAGCACATCTTTCTCTGATGTAGGCTACATGGCTTCTCACTGACTGATACCTGTTTTGTTATATGTAATTTTACTATGTAAAAGTTAAAACCTTCCTTTTTATTTAAACAGAAAAGGAGAAATGGTGTGGGAAATCCTTCTGTATATGTGTTGCTTTTATTGGTTAATGAATAAAGAAGCTGCTTTCAGCCAATGGCTTAACATAATATAGCCAGTCTGGAAGATATATATGTGTGTGTGTGTGTGTGTGTGGAGAGAGGGAGAGAGAGAGAGAGAGATAAAGAGAAAAAGAGTAGGCAGAGTTAGTGAGAAGCCATGTAGCCTCCGCCAGAAACAGATGTGCAGGTATTTTATCCTGTAAGCCACAATCACTTGGTGATACACAGATTAATAGAAATGGGTTAATTTAAGATGTAACAGCTAGCCTATAAGAATCTAGAGTTAATAAGCCAAGCAGTATCTTAATTAATACAGTTTCTGTGTGATTATTTCGGGGCTAAGTGGCTGGGAAATGAACAAGCGGCCTCCGCCCTCACCTACTCACAGTGCAGAGCTGGAACTATGTCTGACTGGCATGCAGTGTGGGCATGGCTCTGATGACTGAAACACTTTGGGCAAATATTCTAAAAACAGGGAAGATGAACACACTACATGTCATCAGGAAACCCAAACTCTCGGCTTTCACCTGCCTTATTTTCCCTTATTTACTGTTATGGTAAATGTTGATTATCAAGTTCACAGGATCTAGAATCTCCAAGGAAACGAATCTCTGAGCATGTATATCAGGATTTTTCTAAAGTGGGTTAGTTAGTTAGTGAAGACCCATGCTAAATGGGAGCAACTCTTTCTATAAACCAGGTTCTTGGTTCATCTCTATGCCTCCTGACTGTAGATGCCTTGTGACGAGTCACCTCACACCTCTGCTGCCATGATGGATCACATTCTCAAACTGAGTCCAAACTACCCCTTCCTTTCCTTCTTACATTGCTTTTGTCAAGCATTTTGTCACAGCAGTGACAGAAGGAACTAATACAAGAAGTCAGCAGCAGCTACTCAGGATCCACCAGACTCCTCGAAGGCAGATACATGTCAAGAGTAGTGTGGCAATGGTGTTCTTAAAGACTTGTCAGAGATGACCCATTACTGCCAGTGACTAGGTGAGGCACAGAGAACCTAAATCAGAAGATACAGGTTACAGAGCTGACCTGCATCTAAGTCTCTGTTTGCTGAGAACAAAATCATCTTTCTCTTTCCATAATAGTTTATGTTTTGAAAATTTCATAGAAGCATATAATTCACTTTAATCTTATCCACTCCACACCACCTCCCTCCAACACCCTTGGGGCCCATCCATTTATCTCCCACTTGAGTTCACAGCCTTTAAAAACAATATTATTAATAGCTCCTGAGTCTAGTTAGTGCTGTTTGGAAATGGATGTGGGAACATCCACTGGGGTATAGGCAGTCTCCTACAGCCTCAACCCCAAGAAAAGTGACCTTTTTCCTCAGAAGCTATGAACTGTCAGTAGTTCTCCCACCAAGGCTGGGCCTAGAAAGCACTTTCCTATCCATGTTAGAATTTTTGCTGACTTAGTTTTAGGCAGGGAACCACAGCTACTTCCTGTGACTTAGTGTCAGCCATCTCTTGCTCAAAAGGCAGTGTTTTACAGCTCTCCTCCTTGTCCTCCAGCTCCTAACATTCTTTAACCCACTCTTCCCTGGTGTCTTTGGACCCTTGAATTGAGGTATGGACTTGATGCAGATGACTCATGGCTGATTTTCAAATCCCCCTTTTAAAACACAAACCCAATAGAAAGTAGGATCTTTCTGTATTATCTTTTTATACAATGAATGCTGTTTGAAATAGGGTCTCACTGTGTTACCTGGCTTGGGGAGAATCATCAGTTTTGAAATGGAGTGAGCAAGTGTCTTCCTGTACATTGCATCACCTGCTCAGTTGGTGGCAGAGGAATTAATTGACCCTGAAAAGTGACATTAAATCCAGACCTCATGCTGAGTTTAAAAGAATCAGGCAGCAACCTTTAGCTATTTGGATGAACGCACTGCTACTTTGCAGGGAAATGTTTATGTGCCTGTTAATATCAGAAATGTGCTTAATTATTTGATGCCTTTTAGACTATTTGATGATACAGGTCTTAGACTGGTTAAGACTAATTATATCCAGTTTATAGTACTGGGACTTAATTAATTTGTACACTCCATATGGAATTAGGAGAAGAAAATCCTTCAAGTTAATGGGTTAGTTTTATGTTTAGTCAGTGCTGGGAAACATGTCACATTATATACCTTCCTACGACAGATCACTGGAGGAGAGGTTGTGATGGCTGTACCTAGGGTTTACAGTCTATTTAAAGTGTGCTTTTAATGAACCTGGTCTTCCTAGATGGAATGATGCTGAGGGCCTAGAAAGGGTGGCAGTGGAGATAAGGGTATCTTCTCTCCAAGAAAGTGAGTGTAGCTATCCTGGCAGCTACTACGCTTTCTAGACAGACACCCATGTCTCTCCCTTTGTCTGTCAGACCACTGAAAAAATGACTCCCCACAAATTGGAATTTTCCCAAAAATCTCATGCTTAGGAAAAGAAAAGGTATGAAGTCTTGTGCCATTCAGAGGAGGAACTGGTGTTCCAGAAAGGAATTTCATGCAGTTCTGACAACTTATCAGACCACCTTGCAGGGAGACTGGAGCTGAGACCATGGTGTGTTAGTGAAGGCCATGGCACACCCTGACTTGGATGCCTTCTGTTTAAATCTCAGCTGATGACACCACACTGAAGATGGACTTCAGGTGGGATGAGAGCAGGGCCTGGAAGCAGTGGTTTCGGTATCTTTGTTCTCATCCCAGTCTCCTCTCTTCCCCTCCCTCTCCTTCCTACCCTTCCTTCTTCTCTCTCTTTTCCTTCCTCCCTCTATCCTCTCTTCTCCCCTCCTTCTCTTCCTCCCTCCCTTCTTACCTCCTTCTCTTCTCTGTTCCCCCATCTCCCTCCTTCCCTCTCTTCATCCTGCCATTCACTATTACCTGCCTGCTTAATGGCCCTTAAAAGAAGTTTTTTTTTTCCTCATATAACTTAGGGTCTCTGTCAAAAATAGAGAGATCCTAAACCATGGGTAAAAATAAAACCTGGACACCCATAGGGTGAAGATGACCAGTTGAGCTGAGGGCAATCCTTTTCCAAATTTCTGAAAACATTATTTTGGATGACAGATTTGATCAGAAATGCAATTCCTCTCTGACAGTGGTGATAGTTTTATAGTTAAGCTGTAAGCTGGCTTCTTTAGACTTTCTTCGGCCCCTTCGTGTACTGTGATAGTCTTCTTGAGCTTAGGCTTCTGTGCCCAGATACTGATTAATTCCTGTTTTGAGTCAAACTCTAAGTACTTTGAAAAATGAAACTGGAACATAAAATTCAAAGTTTCATTTCTGAGGCTATGATAAACAGTTAAACCAATTTAAAAACCCCAACAGCTTAGGGAAGAAAGAGTTTATTTTAGCTCAGTTTCAGGTTATCGTCCATTTGTGGGGAGTAGAGGTGTGGGGACTTGAGACAAGAACAGAGATATATGAAAGCATGCATGTAGTATAATGTTTTTTTGCTTGTTCTCTTTTGGCTCTTTACTCTTTTGGGGGCCCACCCCCTAGCTCCCACATAAATCACCCACAGGGGCTTATTCTTAGTTATGAATACCTGGCCTTTTCTAACCAAAATTATCCCATCTACCGTTGGCGTCTGGGCTTTTTCCTTTTCTTACTTCTGTATATTTTACTTTCACTCTTACTCCAAGGCTGACTGGGTGGCTGGCCCCTGACATCTTCCTCCCCTTGTTCTCTCATTTTATTGACATTTCATTTGTATTTTAATAAATTAAGCTTGCCTGAAGTTCAGAGAGTAAAACAGTCACACTTATCAGCCTTCTAGACCAGGCAGTAGTGACACATGCCTTTAATCCTTGTAGCCACACTGGTTTGCCATAGAAACCTGATGGTAGTGGTATGTGCTTTTAATCCAAGCACTAGAAAGGAATTTAAGATGGAAGGAAACCGCTCTCACTCACAGTCTCATTCTGAGATTCAAGGAGGCAGGATTGCCATTTTGGACTGAGGTAGAGCTAAGAGCCAGTGGCTGGCTGTTTTGCTTTTCTGACCTTCAGGTTGAACCCCAATTTCTGTCTCTGGGTTTTTTATTAATCGTGCTACATCTCATTGCTTCTTTTTTCCCCTTGTTTGTCCTTCTTTTTATGTTCCCTGTCTGCCAACCCCACCTGTCCTTGCTCCTGTCCATTCAGCTCTTTAGTAGGGCCATCAGGTGTTTTTAGATAGACAAAGAATTACAGCTTCACAGAGTTAAACAAATGCAGTATAAACAAAAGTCACACACCTTAAAGTAATATTCCAAAACAGAGTCATGCTTAGCTTTCTCCCCTCTCATGGGTCCAGGGCCCCAAACCGGGCAGTGCTGCCATTTTCAGGCAGTGTCTCCCTCATCAACTATAGTAGTGAACGCAATCCCACACACCTGATCCAGATCGTCCCCCACTGAGACCTTCCTCCCAGGTGATTCCTGCCTGACAGTCAGAAGAGATGAATGATGATTACACCAGAAAGAGACAAAGAGCACAATCCCTGTACTCTTAACATATAAGAAAACGACTTTCTAGGTTTGAATGTGGCTTTGAGCTCAATCAGATTCTGTTTATTTCTGTTGAACACCTCACCATTCATTTCAGCTTAGCTGACTTCATTGCTTCATGCTGAAGACTTGCTAAAAGACATCATAGAGAGTTCCAGAAAAGTGGCATCACTTTAAAACAAGGAGACCAAGAAAGGCTTTAGGGCTGGGAAGTTAAATTCCCAGGATGAATTCCTGTAGAGATTCAGTATGCTGAAAACATGGCCAGAGGCAATGAGTCAAGACTCGCCCATCCTCCCAAAAGTGTTGGGGATTGAGGGCACGCCTTGCTCATTCATGGTCTGCTCAAGTCCCACTCACGCCCCGCTCGTGCCCCGCTCATGCCCCCCCAC
>PVIU01011694.1:0-63487 GCA_004026605.1 Ondatra zibethicus | reverse complement strand
CATCATCATCCACTCTCAACCCCGTCATCATCCACTCTCAACCCCGTCATCATCCACTCTCAACCCCGTCATCATCCACTCTCAACCCCGTCATCATCCACTCTCAACCCCGTCATCATCCACTCTCAACCCCGTCATCATCCACTCTCAGCCCCATCATCCACTCTCAACCCCATCATCATCCACTCTCAGCCCCATCATCCACTCTCAACTCCATGTTTTGTTTTGTTTATGTTTTGACATTTTATCAGTGGGTAAGTAAAAATCAAAGACCAAAGACAGGGGAAGAAAAAAACAGGAGTGGGGTGCATGCCTTTAATCCCAGTACTTAGGAGGCAGACACAGAGGCAGGAGGATCTCTGTGAGTCTGAGACCAGCTTGGTCTAAACAGTGAGTTCCAGAACACCAGAACTATATAGACCCCATGCCTCAAATAAATAAATATCGAATAAAATAAAAAGACCAAAGGTTTCTAAATACTAATTTAAAGCAGCTACAGTATTTTGTTGTTGTTTGTTGTTTGAAACAGGTTCTCGCTATGTATCGCTGGCTGTCCTGTAACTGGCTATGTAGACTAGACTTGCCTCTGCCTCCCTAGTGGTGGGATTAAAGGTGTGTGCACAACCTCTGCATTGAATCTAGTACATGGAAACTTAAAAACAAATTTTAAAATTTCATTTGCATTTTAAAGCATTGTATCATATGTGTACACACACACACCTCTGTGTGTGTGTGTATGCCTTTAGCTTTAAAGTAATTAAAATATAAAGGCAAGTAAAAATCCTTCTCTCTGAAAATTGGTCAAGAGTAAAATACATTTTAAATGTTCAACTACAAATAAACCATAATTGATTCCTGCTTGGTAAAAGAACACTCATCTTCTGGAAAAAAAAAATAAAATAAATGTGGAGGGGATGCTATAATTAGAAAGTTTACTATTTTATAGTTTCCAATGAAAAAACTCATAGAACAAAAATCACTAGATATTCAAATAATTAAGTGAGAAGTGGCTGAATAAAAGGCTAGCTGTGCCAATGGTTCCAAAGGATCACAGATCACCTGGGAACTACAAAAACAAAAGGATATCTTAAAAACAAAAGAAAAGAAAAAAATCTGCCTGGCATTATGGCACACATTTAATCATAACAGTGGGCAGGTAGATTTTCAAATGAATTTGAGGTCAGCCTGCGCTGTATAGTGAATTCCAGGCCAGTCAGAGCTATACAGTGAGACTCTGTCTCAACAACAAACAAACAACATAAAGGGGGGGGGGGACAGAAAGGGCTGAAGCTGAAGAGATGGTTCAGTGGGTAAAGCGCTTTCTGTGGGAGCATCAGGACCTGAGCCTGGATCCCCAGCACTCACATAAAGTTCAAGTGGGGTAGAGTAATGAAAACAGGCAAGTCCAAGGGGCTGGCTGGCACGCTCCAGTGAGTAAGGAAAAGTAAGGCAGGGAGCCATAGGGGAAGGCAGCAGATATTGACCTTTGGTCTCCACTCATGCACACCTCATTACATTTGCACAACGAGAGTTGGGGAGGGAAGGGAAGAGAGGAAGGGAGATGGAGAGGGGGGACAACTCAGCAGAGTTACAGGTTAGTCTGATAATACTTATACTGTAGCCCTGTCAGACATGATTACTCCAAATCTAACCTAAACTTATCTAACCCTAATTACAGTTCACAGACATAACAAAAGCTTACTGCCAAAAGAAAATGGAAATCTAACAATGTGAGACTCCTCTACAAGTGTAGAATTTGTTAATGGAGTAAAATGGAGAAAAACAAAAAGGGCAAGGATACAGTGTGTATTTACATACTGTGGGGAGCCCGTGACAGTCACCTTAGATGTGAGCACTGGACTGCATTTGGGGTGCTGTGCAAAATCATAAAGTCAAATATCTAGCGCTTATCTTTAAATAGTCCAGTGGAAGAAATTAGTGTGTGAACACCACCAAAAACTGAGAGAAAGCATACAGGAAAAAGATGCTCGTCTGTTCCATATCGGTAGCAAGTGAAACTTTATCAATGACACCTCAGTGCCCACTCATTTAAACTGCCATGCAGTATAGTTCCCAGGTGCTTTTCTCTTTGTTTATTCCATTTGTGTGTATGGTGTGTGTGGGTGCACACACACATGCCATGACACACGTGGAAGTTACAGGACAATTTTCAGGAGTGATTTTCTCTTACCACAGGGATGTAGGAACTGAATTCAAGTCATTAGGTTTGGCACAGGTGCCTTTACACCCTTGCCATCTTGTGTGCACATCTAAGCACTAAGTATATACAATGCACACTCGCATCAGGAGGCTTTGGAAAAAGAAACAATGAATGCCTGGAGAGGTTTTCATTTGTTGGCATAATCAAGAACATTATTTTTTTCATTTCATCAACATTTCCTAAGCAATATACTGCCTGTAAAAATAACAGCTGTCCCTCAAAATTATGAAATTTATAAAGATGAATAACAAACTTCAGAAATCATAATCATAGAAAATCTTAATTTAAGTTTTTAACTCCAGTTCCATGCTGGCAAAATACCCATACATGTAAAAAATAAACAAATCTTTTTAAAAAATTAATTATAAAGAACTTATACACTGGTCAGTAGTAGATGTATAAAAATCAGTGTGAACACTGCCAGGCATGATAGAGTCCATACCTCTAATCTAAGCACTCAGGATGCAGAGGCAGGAGGGTCAAGAGTTACAAAATGAGTGACTGTCTCAAAAATAGGGCCAACAAGATGGCTTAGTGGATAAAGATGCTTGCCATCATGCCTATGACCTGAGTTCAATTACCATGAGCTATACCATGGAAGAAGAGAATCAATTTCCAGAAATTAATCTGACCCTACACCAAGCCCTGGGATACAGGGCCCTGCCTTTCCCCTCCCCATACCAATGCAAAACAAAAACAAAAAGTTAACAAGTACAAGATGTTCAAAAGCACTAGCAGTATAATTATTATTAACTAAAATATTGCTTAATTCTATAATCCCACTCTTGGGAAATTATTTCATAATAATAAAATTATCCGCGCATAAGATACACTACCTATTTACCCAAAACATTTATTATAAAAGATAATAGAGGCAAAAAAACATAGGAGACAAAAGTAAATGCTCATCAATTAGAAAAAAGAAAGAAAAAAATACAATACACTTAAACCACAGAATACTAAAGCCATTCAAAAGAATAACGGAGTTATTCTTCTAACTTAGAGGGACTTCCAAGAGGTAGTACTCATTGAGAAAGGTGAAAAAAAAATGCTTATGATTTCATTTTTATAAAATAAATGACCGAAAATGCCCCTCCTATAAACACACACAACAGCACACATATATGAGCATAGAAAAATATGGAAGGCTACCTGCTAGGTGGTTAACATGGGTCTGGAAGGAAGGGAAAGAAGAGGGAACAAGCAAAATAAAAAAATAATTAAAAGATTATATTTGAAAATAAATGTGATCATATCATATGTACTATGAGAGTTTATGTAATTAATGTAAATTCCATGTATTTATGACATTTTAAGGTAGGGATAGTAATAGATGAATTCAAAGAAAAGATATCTATGTTATAAAACTTCAGAATTTTCCAGATTCCCTAATAATACTCATATCTGGGAATGAGGGAGGTGAAATTTTAATAACATTGTTCATTTCTATGTTTACAGGCCAATGAAGCAAGGCTACAGTAGAAGCTTTCTTAACCAATTATTGCAGGAACTGCATTCAGCAATGCTCTTGGTTCCTTCTTTAAGGCACACACAGCCAGCAGGCTCCTGTCCTGGCAGCAGCACTAACTTATACAGGGCTGACAATGCATCTACTGTTTGTCTGGGGCTCTGCGTCTACCAAGGGCTGCAGAGCAGTCCTATGCGGGGTTCACTTTATGGAAGAGGTAATAAAAGGATAGGCATGAGTTACCTGCCTGTATCATAAAGCCAATTAAAGTGTTAGAAGAGAGAGCCAAATGTCTTGGGATGGCCTCAGTTTTCATCTTCAGTCAACCCATGGAAAGAATTCTATGAGTTTCTATGGACTGCCTGAAACACCCTACAGAGCACTTCTACATTTCAGGTGAGTTTGTTCTCAAGCCTGCTGAGTTATCTATGTTATTGTAATCTTACTATACTACATAAAATGAATTATTTCTATAAACTACTCTGGAAAGTTTCAATTAAAGACAAATCATTAAAAATTTTTCTGTCTGGGGCTAGAGAGATGGTTCAGCAGAGAAGAGCACTTGCTGCTGTTTGAGGAGGCTTAGGTGCCGCTCCTAGCACCCACACAGAGCGCACAACCATCTGCAACTCAGAGGACCCAAAGCCCCTCTTCTGACTTCCACAAGCACCAGCATGCATGTGGTACATATGTATATTCGCAGGCAAAACACTCACACACAAAAAAGAAAATACATACATCTTTGAAAAGGTTGTTTTCTTTTTTGTCAAATTAAGTACAATAACTGTTAGGAACAAGCAGGATGGCAAAGCAGGAAAAGTACTTGCCATGGGACCCTAACAACTCAAGATCCATCTCTAGAACCCACATAATACGAAAGGAGACAGCTGACTCCATGGCTGTCCAGACACACACAGTTTTCTTCATTTAGAAAAGGAAGAAGTGTGGGAGCAAGAAGATGGTTCAGTGGGTAAAATTCTAAGTCTGAGGACCTGAATTCAGATCCCCAACACCCTAGGAAAAAAGACCCATGCAATGAACAGTGCATGCCTCTAAACCCCAGCATTGCAGGTGGCACCACAGGCAGACCCTAGAGGATCACTGGGCACCCACAATAGCCAAAACAGCAACTTCTGGGTTCAGTGAGAGACAGATACACACACAGCCCACACACCCCAACATGAACTGTAAATGTTTTCAGGGGAAAATATCACACACAGCACACATCAACTCTCAGGTCACTTCATTTTGCTCATCTTCCCAGAAACCCAAAATAAAATTAATAGGCAAAGCATTATGAACATTTTATAGAGAAGAAACTGCAATCTAATGCAAATCCATCCTGAAAGACTAAGGGAAAAACAAGCAACTTACCCCTACCTGGAAAGACACCTACCCTAAAATGCTTTTCTGATTAACCAACCTGTTACTGGTCCCAATTACTTTGGATAAAAAGGCTTCTACTGTATTTTCTTTGCAACAAGTCACAGACTTTTTAAATAAAAGTGTGGAGTAAATTTCTGAGCAAAGCTAAATTGACTTTACTGCTAAGCTACAGTGGCCAGAGGCAAATGGGAAGCTAGAGTTAGGATTCTTACCCATCTTGGGTGGGTGGGTATTCACACTCTTGTCCTTTGGGAAACACACCATTGGGATACAGGTCACATATTGGAACTGAGGGAGGGTCTGTTTGAACTTTTGCTGTGAGATACAAATATTCAGTTATACTATCTACAAAAACAGTGTAGCAGAACCGTATCTGAAACAGCACAATATGCAAGCTATTAATAAAACTTCACCATATTCACACTTTAAATTATGGTACTTCTCATTAACCATTTATCCAAAATCTAGTCATTTCAAAGCTAGTAGAGAGCCAAAAGCTGTGTTCTTCCTGCTGCTCTATAGTGGCATTGCTTCTACCATTCTTTGCAGAATTACTTAATTCTACAAAGCATGTACACTTAAAATTATATAGATTTTAAGAACTCATCCCTAACTTATAATTAAAGGCAAATAACATACTAACATCCTGATAAAGCTTTAAAAATGCCAATAAGACTGTTAAATCAAAATTACTAGTTTCACTAAACCCAAACTTGTCTATTTCCCTGACATGCACTATGATCCAGCAAGTTCTAGCTCTGGCCCCCAACCCCATGGTTAACAGCCCCCACTGATCTAACAAGACACTAACGTCCTTTCTTCTTCTTCTTCTTTTTCTTCTTCTTCCCAGTTGCACCATCACCATCTCCATCTCCATCTGAGAAAAAAATTCAAACATTCATTTAAACTGCAGAGAAATGAAGCAAGCACAAGAACAATGTGTGTACCCACAAACGCACACAATGCCTCTTAACAACACTGATGTCATTCAACACTCTTACAAGTTTCTTCCCAAGCTTCTAGAATTAGGCACTAGATGTGACATTAAACACTAGTACCTCTTAATTTGAATTACTCTAACAACTGTTGAATAAAATACATATTTTCTAAATTAACTTTATTATGTGCATGTGTGAGTGTTCATATGTATGTATGCCATATCCATGCTCAATACTCATGGAGGTCAGAGCCCCGGGTCTGAAGATATAAGCAGTTGTGAGCCACCCAATGTGTATCCTAAGAAACAGATTCTGATGCTCTGCAAAAGCCACCTCTCCAGCCAGAATGAAAAAATTTTTACGACTGAATACTGTGTCTTGCATTACATACATGTACTTCATCGGAAACACCTTTAATCCCAGCACTCAGTAGACAGGTGTATCTCTTTGAATACCAGGCTAGAGTTCTATTTTAATTCTTTTATTTCAAATCCCCAAACCAGTCCTGTCAGGTAAACATACTTGCTTGAACAGTCTTGAATGGTCAATGATGGAAGCAGACCAGAATAAATGTAAGCTGATTCTTATCTAATAGGGAATATTGGGATACAGCATTTTATAACGTCTGTTTTTCAATAGTAATCAGAGAAAAAGAGTTCTGGGTCAAATTGTATGCAAAAATTAATATGCATGTACACATCCTGTAGGCTCACGGGTTTCAGAGTCTCAAAAAGGTTAGATGCGATCATGCCAACAATCGCAGCACATGGAAGGCTGAAGTAAAATGTTTGTGAGTTTATGGCCAACTGGGTTACAATCTCAAAAAGAAGAAAAAAAAACCAACAAAAAACAAAGACCAAAAGACAAAACCAATAATACTCAAAATGAGACTTAAGAGCTATGTTACCAGGCTGGAGAGATGGCTCAGAGGTCAAGAGCACTGGCTACTCTTCCAGAAGACCTGGGTTCAATTCCCAGCACCCATGTGGCAGCTCACACTGTCTGTAACTCCAGTTCCAGGGCTTCTGACTCCTTCACACGGACAGACATGCAGACAAAACACCAGTGAACATGAAATAAAAATAAATTATATATCAAAAAAACAAAACCAGCAACTATGTTACAAAATATCCCACTCTACCCACAAATCACAGTACTATAAAACAGGATATAAACAAGCTGTTCCCAGACAAGTGTAAGCTGACAATCCAGTCATATGCTCACCATGTGATATAGTAGTAAATGTTCCATCTAATGATATGACTTGATCGGCAATTTCAGATATCTATACCTACAAAACAATGTCAAGGGGCTAGAGAGAAGGCTCAGCGGTTAAGAGCACTGGCTTCTCACCAGATGGTGGTGGCACACGCCTTTAATCCCAGCACTCGGAAGGCAGAGGCAGGCAGATCTCTGTGAGTTTGAGGCCAGCCTGGTCTACAAGAGCTAGTTCCAGGACAGGCTCCAAAGCTACAAAGAAACCCTGTCTCGAAAAACCAAAAAATCTGTTGTCTGATGCCCTCTTTTGGACTCCACAGGCACTAGGCACACAAATGGTACACAGACATACACATAAGCAAAACACCCACACACAAAATAATTGTTTTTTAAGTTAATTGACCCATTTTCTTCTGAAGCATACCCCTTTAAATCCTGGATTCATAACAGAATCATGAAAATTTTCTTTATTACTACTCTATAATCTTCTAATTAATCACACAAAAAATCATGATCCATGGCTATGACCCCTTCTCTGTGGGCTTTATAAAGACTATCAGACGTGTGTTGTTAAACTGGCACAGCCCCAATGAAGTGGTAATTACAGTCTACTAAAAATGCTTTTAGTTTATCTTTTTCTTTCACTTAAAAGGAAGAAGCAATTTAAAAGGGAGGTTTTAATTTCTTATGTTCAATTACATGGCATTAGTCGGCCCATTACAAAGAGTACGGTAAACACATTAATATTGGTTGAAATGCCCAATATGAAACTATTGTAGAATATACAACTTTTGAAGTCCTTCAATTCATCATATATAACATGTATCATTCCATTAACTGTTTGCTCGGTATCAAGCAACAAGAGGAGTAAGCAAGATAGCTTTTGTTTTTCATATACAATGGTGTTTTTGCCTTCATGTATGTCTGTGTGATAGTGTGGAATCTCTTGGAATTGGAATCACAGTTGTGAGCTGCCACATGGGTACTGGGAATCGAACCTGGGTCCTCTGGAAGAGCAGTCAGTGTTCTTAACCACTGAGCCTCTCCTCCAGCCTTGCAAGATAGTTTTTGCTCTAGTATCCGGCTTCAAACATTAACCGAAAGCAAAGACTTCAAGATGCATAAGCATTTTAAAGATAACTAAAAATCTTTCCAGCTGTGTGAACTTGGATGTTATTTAACTTCTTTCTACAGGGACTTCTAAAACTTTAAATGGGATAATAAAACTGTGCTCCTTTGAATAAGAAAGTCTTTCTTTGATCTTCTAGCATCCCTAGGAAGCTAAGTACCTTAACTCAATGTGCCACATGGGACCAGTACAAAATAATACTCAAACTTAGCTGCTAACAGGAGGCTAGGGCCAGATCTGAATATTGATATATGCTGATGGTTCTAACCATTTTAACAGACTGAAATTTAAAGCTGTTTTTCCTTGCTACCATCCGAAGATATTCCTAATAGACAAAGACTATTTCATCATTAATACTACACCCAATTCAGAGTAATTTGTTGAATTGACAACTGATGCCCATATGTAAAAACAGAACTTCAGGAGCTAGCTAAGAGGTGTACCTAACTCAGGTTAGCAGAGTACACTTTCTCAGCATGAACTAAGATCAAGCTAAGCACAGAGAAGGTTCAGACAGGAGGATGAGAAGTTCTAGGTCATCCATTCTACATAGCACGCTTGAAGCCAGCCTGGACTACAAGAGATCATGGCTCAGAAAGATTAATTCAATCTTCACATTATTGAGAAACTACAAAAGAAGATACTTAGATGTAGCATTAAAACTCTTAAAAAGAAACTCGTTATGGCCTCAAAGACAGTGGTTTAATTTATGGAGAGACACAAAAAGCACCAGCTACACAGGGACATAAATTTAATGTCAAGATTAAACTGTTTGTACTGCAAACGATACCATCAGCAAAGTGGAGCAGTCACCACAAAGGAGAAAACACCTGTAAAGATACATCCAGGCATCCAGAGCACAATTACAGCTCAGTGACAAATAAAACAGGAATCAAAGTCGACCACAAGCACTTCAAAGTATGCATGCAAAGCAGTAAGATCATGACAACACGCTCCCATCACTGTGGACCTGCAAACTACAATGACTAAACCACACACTTATAACAGAGGCTGCAATTTAGAAGCTGACAGTTATCAACTTCTTGCACAAATACTAACAATGGAGTACTCACTGCTGACATGAAAGACACACTTAGGAAAACAGTTTGTCTCTTTCTTTCTTTGTTTTAAGACAGTCTATGTCGCTCTGACTGTCCTGAAACTTACTTGTAGACCAGACTGGCCTTGAACTCCCAGAGATCTGCTACATATAGGCATGTCACAACACCTGGTTTGACAGTTTCTTATGTGGCATAGCATTATGTGGTATGTGCAAATTAGGTAGCTTCCAAAGGGAAACAGCACCAAATGGCCTTTCTCGTATCTCATATGATATATACATGTGCATGTGACCAGGATCCTACTCCTAGGTATTTGCCCAGAAAAATGAAATCACATCTACACAAAGACATGTCTGCACATGACTGGATGAACATTCACAATAGACAAAAAGCAACAGTCTTCAATGAATAAACGGACAAGCAAAATCTGGAATATTACTTAGCAATAAAAATGCATTAATACTTCCTAAAAAGGAACATAACAACTAATGACTGTCCAAACTATTAAGCAGGGGCTAGCAATATGTCCCATTAGGTAACAAAGTTTGTTGCACACGGGTAAGGACCTGAGTTCAAATTCCCAGCACCCATTTAAAAGTTGGGCATAGCTATAAGTGCTCATAACCCCAGCATTATGGGATTGTCAGGTAGATCAAGGGTACCCAGCAAACCTAGCTAAGGAAGTGGGCTTCAGGTTCAGTGAGAGACCCCAATTCAAGGAAATGAAGCAGAGTGAGAAAGACACCCATTGTCCTCCTCTGACCTCCATATCCACACCATACACATGATAGCAAGTAAAGTAAGATAACAACAACAAAAAGTTGAATATGAATAACTGCATTCATGATATTTCAGGAAAGACAATACTGTATGGGGAAACAGATTAGAGATGCCAAGGGTAAAGGTCTGGAGCAAAAGAACCAGACACTATCGGATGCCAGGCAAATGTTCTGTGCAGGTAAGAACAGTAATGAAATCAGGCCACAGGCAAGTGAGATGACTAAGTGGGTAGAGGTGCCTGCCACCAACCAGATGTTTTCATTCAGTTCAATCCCCCAAACCCACAGGGTAGAAGAGAGAATCTAGTCTGCAAACTGTCTCTGACCTACACACACATGCACACACAGTATTTTAAATATAAATAGCCTACATATTTTATATTTTTGATGTGACCATAGTTACACAATTGCACATTTTTTCTACACCCACCAATCTACATACTTAAAAGAATAAACATTATTCTGGACAACTTGCTGGTTTCTAAACCCAACTTAAAACGACAGTGATGACCTCCTATGAGAGTATGCCTCTCAGAAAGGATCTCCTCTCCAGACAGAGGAGGACACACAAGAAAAAGCACTGGTGCAGAGCACCAGTTCCCACTTCAAGGACGTGAAGTACAGAGGCTGCTGCTACAGTTTCCTGGGTCTTTAGCCAAGCACAATGCTAGTCTTGTGTGTCAACTGCCCTGCGGCCCTGTCAGGCTACAGAAGGAAAAGCAAAGCTTACAGAAGAATACTTCTGCTGGAGGACAATAAACATGCTCTGGATAAAAAGCCAGGAATGACAATGAACACCTGCTACACCAGCACTTCAGAGACTGAGGCAGGAAGATTTTGAGGTCAAAGTCAACCTGGCCCATACAAGATCTGTCTCAAATAGAAGAAAAAAACTTCTTACTCTGGTACTCAACAATTTCAAGTTCACCACACCTAAAACCAAATTCATTATCTCCTTTCTTGTCTGCAACCACCTTTCCTCAGTCTCTAAGAAGCCCTATCCCTGACTTCAGCATTTCGATCAGCAGTACAACAATATTCTGCCACCCAACTCAAACCCCTGGAACGTACCAACACCTATCCCCCTGCTCCATTAAACTCCTCCTTTCATCCCTGTCTACAACAGCCAGTTTAAATATCCGTTACTACATGCATGGCCAATTGCTGAGTGGCCTCAAAAATGATCTTACCTGCTCTGTGTCTCCCCGGACTCTCTCAAAGAATCCTCTCATTTGCACTGTTCACCATGCTTCAAAACTTTCTCAAAGTAATCCCTACTCAAATAATAATCCCTACTCAAATAAATGGTCTTTTCCATTTGTATTGTTTGGTTTTTCTTTCCTCTTCTTCTGGAGACAGGGCCTCACTATGTAGCCCTGGCCTCGAACTTGCTATGGTAGTGCAGGCTGGCCTCTAAAGAGATCTGCCTGGCTCTGCCTTCCAAGACCCACCAACGTCATGCTCCACTTGGATTGAATAAAGTCCCAAATGCTTCCAACAAGAGCTCCTTCATTCAGCTACTCCAAAATTCCACCTCCACATTCCAAACCTAATTTGCACTGAACTGTAACATGCACACCAGAGTGTCTTTTCACCTCTAGGTTTTGTCTCTCAACCACACCAACCAGTTCTTTTTTTTTTTTTTTTAACTTTATTTAGTTTTATCTTATGTGCATTGGTATTTTGCCTGCATGCATGTGAGGATGCCAGCCAGATCCCTAGGAACTGGAATCACAGACAGGTGTGAGCTGCCATTGGGTGCTAGGCATTGAACCCAGGTCCTCTGGAAGAAGAGTCAGCGTTCTTAATCACTGAGCCATCTCACTGGCCTAACCAGTTTTTCTTTAAAAGGCTATTTCTGAAATATCTGTTTTTCCCACCCCCTTCAAAGCTTATTCTTAACAACATAGAGACCAGCCATGGTGTCTGTACCTACATTACCAAATCTTGGGAAAGAGAGGCAGGTGAAAGGAGTCTGCCTTGTTCTTAGTGGGCAAAGGCACTTGCTGCCAAGCCTAATAAACTGAGTTGGAACCCAGGGACTCACGTGGAGAAAGGACTGACTCAGGCTGTGCTTGGACCTCTCTCTATACGCGTACACAAAATGCATACACAAAATAATTAACGGTAATTAAAAAAAATACAAGTAATGTTGATTCTGGCAGTCAATTAGAAAAGAAATTAACTCAAATTGAGAGAAAACTACCAATCTAATAATGTACAAAAGTCTCCTTTCAATGTCAACAAGAGTCAGGCAACTTGACATGTGAAAAGGAACAAGGCACACTCAAGAACGCACTGTGCTTCCCACAGCAGCCCACTGTGTTACCTGCGATCTGCAATCCTTTTCTTGCTCATAGCTCAAAACACAGCTTTAAACTGAAGCACGATAGAACGGAGATCCGGTTAAGGAAGAAGAAAAGATAACAGCTTCTTGATGGCAGTGAACCCATCTTTCTAAAGGCAAAACTACTTATCCAGCTAGTAGGTGAAGCATAGCCATAGGTTACAGTCCTGAGAGTGAGCAGCTGATGCTGGCGGTAGACAACCAAAAGTCCAAAGAGTGGGAAAGCTCCATTTATTCCCGTGCCAAAACAGGATAGGAAATAGTAACGGCTTTCCTAATCTCCTCTCATCCACTTTTTACTGACAGCATCAACTACTAGAATTCTGGCAACTTCTGTCTTGAAAGAAATCTTATAGTAGCCAAATACCCTTGAGTTTAGAAACACACCAGTATGTGTATCTGAGAATGATAAAAGCCAACGTTGGTGTGGACAAGAGAAGGGGAAGACTTTGGACAAGAGGCTGGACTTCAAATTTTACATAGTAGCCATGCCATGTAACCACCACACCCACACACGTGAATAACACGTACTTCAGCTGGTTCTGTGAGATTAAGAAGAGAAGGCACATGAACGTATCTTAGATAGCACACAGTAGCTGTTCAGTAAACATTACAATAAACAGCCTCTAATTTTATCACGGTTACCCAGTACTTGGCCTTCTGCCAAGTACACATCTAAAAGTCAAAATCTTGCTATCTGAGCAGGTATTCAACACAGCCAAGGAACCCTTTCCTAATAAATACCCTTTCCTTTTTATCTGTGACGTTAATTAAATTTTAACAAGTCCAATTACTAGATGGCCAAATAAGCATATTTTCCTTAATTAATGTCCTATTTTTCAGGGCTGGAGAGATGGCTCAGCAGCTGAGAGACTTGATGCTCTTACTGAGGACTCGAGTTTGGTTCCTAGCACACACACCAGGCAGCTCAGAACTACCTGTAACTCCTGTTCCCTGTATCCAACACACCACTGTGGCTTCTTAAGGTACTAGCAGAATGTGGTGCACGTACATGCGGGCACACAACAGACACATAGAATGAAAATAATCTCTGAAAACGGAATGCCACGTTGTCTGTCTTTTCCAATCAAAGAGCAAATGGACTTTACCTTCATCATCATCATCTCTCTCTTTCTCATCCAATGCTTGTCTTTCCAACTGTCCTGCTACCTCGTCCACTGAGGCGGCTTCTTTATCAGGTTCTTGTTGCACTGCTGTTCAAACAAAACATGGCAAATCAAATGTAATAAAGGACTTTTCCACACCTGAATATATTCTCATGATCCTACACAGCTCACAAATCCTTTCATAATAAGTGGCACAGGCAACAAAACAAAAACATTATTATTAATATAATTTGTTAAACCATGGGGAAAAAACTTCCAGACCTAAGCAGTACTGTCCACTCAATCCATTCTAGAAAAGTCTCTATCACACATGCTAGCACCCTACAGGATAAATGGAAACATAAGTTGGTCTCTATTCTTATGCAGTTTAACCTTAAAGGATGCTTAAGAATTAGAAGACAACAGATATTTTAATTACTAAACAGATATTTAGAATAGGCAATGCATGCTGAAGGTCTTAGGAGGAGGATTTATTACACACCAGCTGGGCAAAAATCAAAATAAATAGGAAAAGACAGTCCATTATTAAAATACAAGTTTTTAAACATCTGAGCACAGCTGAAGTAATTACAATTAAGTTGTAGGAGCAATATGTGTGCATAGATAAACACACCCTAGCACGCTCTGGTTACTGAAGGAGGGTTCCCACTGAGAGAGACAAGTGTCAAACAATATTAGGAGGCGGCAGCCAGATCTCTGTGAAATGGGGACCACTTTTGTCCACTGGTGGAGGGATGGAGTTCCAGAACAGCCAGGGCTGCACAGTGAAACCCAGTCTCAAAAAAACTAAAGACAGCCAGGCAATGGTGCCCAAGTCTTTAATCCCAGCAATCGGGAGGAAAAGGCAGGCAGAAGGTTATGAGTTCGAGGTCGGCCTGGAATACAGAGCGAGTTCCAAGGCTACACACACGAGAGAGAAAAGAACCTGTCTCCAAAAACAAACCCTAAAAACCAAGCGGTCAACTCTTTCGCTCCCATCCAACCACCAAATTTCAGAAATGTGGTTAAGTCCTCTCCAACTTCTTTTAATTCAAACCCCATTTTTCTCTCATTCCTTATCTGATGAAAGCTGAAATACGAACAGGTGAAAACAGTTTTGTACTGAAATGAAGGAGTCTGTGGAATCATAAACTTCTCACGATGAAACACCTTGCTAGTTAACACGGTCCAACCGTAAACAGGCAGCTGTTGTCCTCGCCTTACCCGGGGGAGGGGGTGCGGGGGGGGGGTTAGGTAGTACCAGTTGAGAAAATCCATTCAAAGGCACAGAATACCCTCCCTACACTGCGTGCAAGTTGCATCAAAATGCCTGCAAGCCCTAAAGCTTGAACACGCTGTGAGAGCAAGCCCGTGAAAATTAGCACCAGCACCCACTGTCAGTGACAGGAGCTGTCCCTGAGGACACACGCTCCTAGACGCACACCCCAAATCTGCAGTCCACAGTCAAAGCCCCTAGTGGAAAGGCGGTTGTGGTGTGAGGAGGGCGCACAGTCCCGGCAACATGCTCGACTACCCCCACCCGCGAAGAAATCAGGTAGGTCCAGCCACCAGGCCGCAACCGGGGACAGCAGGGATTTGTGAGGCGGCGCCCAAACCGCGTGGAAGATGATGGAGCTGAAGTCTGTGCGCGTTTCAGCTCCGCGGCACGGGCTGCGTGGGAGCCGAGTGCGCGCTCCGTGACCCAGACGCTGCCACTCTCATCCCCGCCACACGCACACACGCGCACACACCCCATCCCCGAGAAGCCACGGCACAGGAAGCCGGCCATGCCACTTCTCCGAGGCCTGGAGATTAACGAAGGCCATGGTTCCGGGTTCCCGGCGCTCGGCCACCCGTGCCGGGCCCGAGCCAAGTCGTTCAGCCATTCCTGGCAGGGACTGCGAAAAAAAAAACATGACTCCTTTACCTGACACGGCCCCTTTGCCCTTCTTCTTCTTCCGCCTCTTCTTCTTGGCAGCTTCCTCGGCCGTGCTGGAGGCTCCCTCCTCCCGGTCGTCTGGATCGAGGTCACCATTCAGGTGGCTCCCGAAGGACGCGGCCTCCTCCGCGCCCGCCATGTTGCCCGAGAGAGAGAGCGACGGAGTGAGAGCGAGAGGAGAGGACCCGCTCCGTCTTCACCCACCGCCGCCAGCGACGCCGGAAGTCGCTCTCGATGGTCGGGACGCGGGGGATGCTGGGACGGCGGAGGACTCCCGCCGCACGCGGCCTCAGCGCCTGCCCCCTCGTCTGGTCCTCAGCCTAGGGCATCCCCGGTGCGCATCTTCCGGGCTTGGGAAAGCGTCTTCGCTGCCCAGTGCCCCCCGAGCTGCTACGAATACGACAAATTTAACGTTCCCGGTTTTAAAAAATCCTACAGGAAGCAACGCGATGGGCGTTACAAAAAATGTGTTCTTTACACACATTCCTGATGTCTCGAGGACGTTAAATTCACTGTCACAGCTTACGAAGACGCTGTCGAGAAGCTTGGGATAATTTTGGTAGTCGGAATTCTGCCTTTCTCGTACTCCAAACTCAAGATAGGATCGTCTCTTGGGGGTGATAATCCCTTTAATCCTATCACTCAAGAGGCACAAGCAGGAGAATCCCTGTGAGTTCCAGGCCAGTCTGGTCTACATAGCGAGTTCCAGGATTATATAGAGAGACCTGGTTTCAAAGCAAAAGGATAAGATTTTCTCACGCTTCTCTCATTTTCTAACTCCTGACAAGTACAAGTTCTGACCAATGGGAACACGATCTTCTCCACTGACGCCGAAACACGCACTCCGACTTCTTAGTTTTCCCTCAGTTTTTGGATTTAAGATGCTCCAACAGGATACTTGAATTTTGCGCATATGTTCACCCATAGTCTTTTATTAGAGACCCCTATGTTCAGATTGCAATTTTTTTATTTAGACCATTGCGTAAGAAGATGGTGATTGGCTATTTCAATAAACTATGGCGTTCTACTGAATGTTCACCTAGAGAGTTCTGGTGTTTTCATTAGTTTTACACTAGGTATCAAGCTTCATTGATGCCAAAGTAGTGCTAAAGTTCTTATTGCCAGCAGTTTTACTTTAAACGGGCCTGACCACAGTTAGAAAAAATGGGGTCTGGGAGTGTAGGTCAGTAGTAGAGTACACGTTGGAACGCTAAAAGCCCTGCATTAATCCCTTGTTCTGAAAACCAGAAACTCATCTGGGCAGGCAGTGATGTATGCCTTTAATGCCAGCACTTAGAAGACAAGCGGGCAGATCTCTGAGTTCAAGGCTAGCCTGGTCTAAAGAGTGAGTTAGGGACAACCAGGGCTAAACAGAGAAACCCTGTCTCCAAAAAACAAACAAACAAACCCAAAAGTACATTTATCTCAAAGGTTCAAGCAGTCCTGGTCCAATCCTTCCAAAGACTCTTAATCTTTTACATATATTTCTTATTTCTTTTCCCCATTAATTTCTATATTTCAAATTTCTCTCCCTGGTTAAGATTAGCAATATTGGCAGGGCAGTGGTGGCGCAGGCCTTTAATCCCATCACTCGGGGGGCAGATGGCTCTCCATGAGTTGCAGGCCAGTCTGGTCTACAGAGTAAGTTCCAGGACAAGCTCCAAAGCAACACAGAGAAAACCTGTCTTGAAACCCACCCCTTCCCCGCAAAAAATCTAACAATATTAAAAGTAAATAGACCAAACACATCAGGGAAATAGAAAGTAGGCATTACTTATCCAAAATCCTTATAATTTCTTACCAAGAGCCAAACCTTACCTACTTCTTTAGTCTCTCCATTTATTTGTTTGACTTGTTTTTGGGGTCATTTTTGGTTTTGGTTGGTTGGGTTATTTTTTGTTTTGTTTTGTTTGAGAGGGGGTCTCTATGTAGCCCTGGCTGTCCTGGAACTTTCTATGTAGACCAAGATAGCCTCAGCTCACAGAGATCCTGCTAAGGTCAAAGGCACACACTGCCACACCCAGCTTTAAAGTCCCTTCTCATCTTGGAGCATTTCACACCCACAGTTCCTTTCACTTGGGCTGTGCTTTGCCTGACCAGTACTAATCTAATTCATTCTTTTATCCATTCATTCAACACCTAACATGTGCCTGGGGCTAGCAGTGGGGGGGAGGGGGGGAGAGCAAGGCAAAACAGAGTCCTTGGTTCAAGAAGCCAAACTAACAAAAACAGATGTGAATGAGCCAAAGAATGATAAGCATGATAGTTGATTGGACTGTGTTGAAGTTTCCCTGTGAGGGAGCAGTTAGGATGAGATCCGAAGGCTCAGGATGGAAGAAACACTTTTGGCAAAGGGCACGTGAGGAAAGCACAAAGGAAGACGAGCCAGGTGTGGGAGAGGAGCCATAACCCCAGCACTCAGAAACTGCAGAAATAATGCTCTGGACTTCAAGGTCATCTTTTTGAGGTAAATTCAAGGCAAGACTGTACTCCATAAGTCCCTGTGTGTCAAAACAAAAATAAGAAACAAAAGAGGCACGTGTTTTTAGTATATTACAGTGCTCTTTGAACTATCTTTTGTTTCACTACATTGTATATTCAGCTTTCTTTTGACACAAGAGGCCCAAAACACTATGTAGTCAAGAATGATCTTGAACTCTCGACTCTCCCGCCTCCCACTTCCCAAAACTGGGATTACAGACTTATACCCTCATGACTAGTTCATATCAGCCTTTTTTAATTTTTAGATTTATTTTTATTTTATGTGTATGGATGTTTTGCCTGAATGTATGCCTGTGCACCACGTGCATGCCTGGTACCTTTGGAAGCTAGAAGAGGGGGTTGGAACCCCTGAACTTGGAAGTATAGGTGGTTTTGAGCCACCATGTAGGTGCTGGGAATTGAACTCAGGTCCTTTGGAAGAGCAGCCAGTACTTTTAACCACTGAGCCATCTCATCAGACCCCATATCAGCTTGTTTTGTTTTCTCAGGTAGGGTTTCTCTGTGTATCCCTGGTTGTCCTGAAGCTCACTCTGTAGACCACTCTGGCCTCGAGCTCACAGAGATCCATCTGCCTCTGCCTCCCGAGCGCTGAGATTAAAGGTGTGCACCACCATCGCTTGGCATCATATCAGGTTTTTTTTTGTTGTTGTTGGTTTGGTTTGGTTCTTTTAGCCTTGATTTTCCTCATCTATCAAACAGGAATTATGAACTGAAAACTGATCAAAGTTCCAGGAATGAAAAGAGGCAAAGGAGGAAGCAAGTGTGATGCGGTGAGGCTGGGTCGGTAAGAGCCAGCCTGGTAGGAGGGAAGTAGTCAGTACTGAAGAGCAATGAAAGCCTCCTAAGTACCTAAAAGGGAAATGGCACAGTGAAACTGGTGGCAGTGTAGTTAGCTTGAACAGATTGAGGAAGGACCACCGTGGCCACAGTGTGGAGAGCAGGTCTTTGGGTGGTCAGAGGGGAAGCAGGAAAGCCAGGGTAGGGGCTGTTGCCTCACCAGGGAAGAGGTGGTGGTGCTTTAGACCAAAGGGTATGATGGGAAATGGATAGAGTTGAGAGAGAGAGATGGGAGATTACATGGGTAAAATTTAGTAATGAATTTTATACATTGCGAGAGAGTGAGATATTTGAGTTCTCTTACATTTGTGAAGGAGCAGATAAATGGTAATGTAGGTCACAGAAACAGGAAAAGTCTCATTTTGATGGGACAGATCATAAGTTTGCTGTCAGATCATATACTGACATCTGGGAGCATCCAAATGAAATGTCAAGAAGGCACATGATGATAAGGGACTGCCATTTAGATGAAATAAGGGGCTGAATAAAAAATAATGGGGATGGAGCTGGAGAGGTGGTTCAGCGATTTAGAACAGGTCCTGCTCTTTCAGAGGGCCCAAGTTTAATTTCCGGGGCCCACTTCAGGAGGTCCAGAACTTCCTGGAAGATCTGAGTGCCCCTGGCCTCCACAGATATCTTTAACTCGCCTGTACATCCCCACAAACAGATACACACACACCCACAATTAAAAATAAATTTTAAAAAATTTAGCCATCGGCTAATACAGGAGAATCAGATCTTTAACAAAGATCACACAGTGAATGACCCTAGACCCAGGAATCTCTATTCATAGTGTTCATTATGGTAGCTAGTAACCATATGGGAGGCTGCTACGTACTTAAAATGCTGCTCATTCAATTAGAGATGGGCCATCAAGTCAAATCTATGCCAGATTACAAAGGCTTAACATAAAAAAGCACATGTCAGGTATGGTGGTGCACACCTTTAATCCCAGCACTCAAGAGACAGAGGTAGGTGGATCTCTGTGACTTTAAGGGCAGCCAGAGCTATAAAGCGAAAACTTGTACCCAATAAATAAATAAGTGCATAAGCATGCTCAGTATTCTCACAGATTGCCTATGGGAATGATTTTTAAACATTGAGTTCAACAAAAGAAACTATATGATTGTGACCTGTTCTTTTTTACTTTTAAACTCTGATTAATAGAAATCTAAAAATTACATGAATGAATCTTATGGTATTTGTGAGAAAGAACGAAAGGTCTAGATCTAAGCCTGGGGGGACATTTGATGGGCAGGTAGGGCATATGGACTGTATTAAAGGACATTAAAGTAGAGAAGAGGTTGGGAAGAGGTGAGACAGAGTCATTGGAGAGTGTGACTAAGCAGTGCTGAGATCGAGTCACAGGACTAAAAAGGGTCAGATGAATCTAGTAGTATGGAAGCTCTCGGTGATCTTAGCGAGGGCTATTTAGGTAGAAAAATGGGAGTTGGGGCTTCAGCTCAGTGGTAGAGGACTTACTTGCTTTGCGTGTATGTGGCCCTGCCCCAGTATGGGGATGGGGCACAGATTAAAGAGGGATGAACAGGAGCTATGAGTCTCCAAGACACAGCTGAAATGTCACTTCCCCAGATAGCTCCAGCTCTGTAATTCAGAATCCCTGTTACAACTGAACTCCATTTCTGCAGTGTTGGAGAGTAAGCCAGGGTCTTCGTGCTAGGCAAGCACTCTCTGCCACCTAGCTACATCTCCTGCATCTCTTTGACTCTGTAACCCCCGTTTTTCATGGCACTCATCACTACTTCTAATTTATTTGTCAGGTTTATGTTTTGTCTGTCTCTCCATCTGCCTTGAACTCCACAAGAAACACGTTTTTTTTTTTTTTTCTGTCTCCAGCACCTGTTTGAGACCTAAAACGTCATAGGAAGTCGGCAAATGTTCACTGACTAAATAGCACTTTAGAAGCACCCAGAATTTTATAGTCATTGACTCATTTAAAATTTTATTATCTTTATTATTTTTTAATTGTGTCTGTGTGTGTCTGTGTGTGGTTTGCTTTTTTTTCCCAAGCTTATCTTTCACAAAGCTGAGGGGCTTTAGGTGGGTCCGAATAGCCTTCATACTGGGGGTAAGAGGATGTACTGTTGAGTCTTGGGGGAATCCCAGCTCACCCCCGCTCCAGCTGAATTAGCACGAGAGGCTTTTCAACATCCTCAGTCATGACATCTGCTCCATGAAAGACGTTCAGGATCTGTTATGAATCTCCTGTTCATCTCTCATTTCTAGATCTCTCATTTCTAGGGACACTTTGGCCATCTCTGCCTCAACTCCAGCACAGATGTCACAGGATGCTAGCTAACATCAGGGCCTAAAGATGTCAGAGGTGCCGGGTTATAAGGCCATCTTCAGAATTAGCAAAAAAATTTGTTCGGTGGGGGAGGAAGAAAGTACCAAAATGCAATGATAAAACAAAATGCCCCTTCTCTGCACCGAAGGGAAGAGCTGCAGTTTGCATTTCTCCTTTTGTTCCTAAAAGAGTGTCCAGAAAATAAAACCTTAAAGTAGTAATATAAAATAAATACGAACCAAATTCTCATCATTCTGAATAGCACTTTCCAATCCATATATGTGTATATTATACACACATATGTATACAAACATACATATCAGAGATACATTTAGTGGCAAGCCGAACACAATAGGTGAGTATACAAAATACAGCAACATAATCTACACATGCACATTAATGCTCAAAAGATAAGCAGACATAGTCATCAAAGGGTAAGAAGAGCTTCATGTACTCCATATAATAGAGAAAACATTAATTCTAATTTAGAACAGTCATTTAGCAACAGCTTCGTGTCTGAAAACTTACGTCCTTTGAACCATTGTTTCCTAACATAAAATAAAACAAGACAGAACCTGGACATGATGGTGCACACCGCCCCAGCACTTGGGAAGTGGAGGCAGGAGGATCTTGAATTCAAAGCAAGCCTGGGACACACAGCAAGACCTTGTCTCAGTAAGTAAATAAAAATGAAAGAGAGGGCCATGAGGGTGGATTAAATGAAATGACCTTGGTGGTCTGGACCTCTACCAATGATGTGCCCGTCACTTCCGTCCCAGCTTGTGATCACTTAAGCCATTTCTGGAGTGAATTAACTACCTCAGATTGCCGTAACAAATAGCACTCATTGGGTAGTTTAAACAATAGAATTCTATTTCTTCATGGTCGTGGGGAGAGAAGCCTAAAATAAGATTCCATCAAGCGCTGTAAATATTATTTTAACTCTGTAAAGATGTGTTATATTTGTTCATGCTTCAGAATATTACTTTAAGTATGTGAAGGTATGTTACATTTGTTTCTGCTGCCTTTGCTAGCTGTAGTAAGGAGGAGAGGGCGGCATTCCCGGAGCCTGGTTAGCTTATGCCCGAAATAATTACACTGAAACTGTATTCATTTAAATACTGCCTGGCCCATTATCTCTAGCCTCTTATTGGCTAACTCTCACATATTTGTTTAACCCATTTCTAATAATCTGTGTGTCACCATGAGTCGTGGCTTACCAGGAAAGATTCAGCGTGTGTGACCTGGGAACTTCATTGCGGGCAGCTCTCTCTCACTCTGTCCCCTTCCCAGTATCCTGTTCTCTCTCCCTGTATATCTAAGTCCTGCCCTATCAAAAGGCCAAGGCAGTTTCTTTATTAACCAATAAAAGCAACCCAAATACAGAAGGACCCTCCTATGCCAGCTAGCGAGGTAAAGACGTGATACATTGGTTTGTGCTGCATTTGTTGAAGTATGTAAAGATGTGTTGCATTTGTTTTACCGTGCCTGCCTAAGGTACCTGATTGGTCTAATAAAAAGCCGAACGGCCAATAGCTAGGCAGGAGAGGCATAGGTGGGGCTGGCAAGCAGAGTGAGTAAGTAGGAGGAGAAATCTAGGAGGAGGGGAGAGAGATGGAGAGGGGGAAGAAGGGAAGGAAGGAGAAGAGAATAAGGGAGAAAGAGAGGGACACCCCAGGGCCAGAGCCAGGCAACCTCCAGCTAGACAGACATAAGAAGCAGTGAAAGTAAGATATACATAAGGAAAGAAAGGCAAACAACCCCAAGGCAAAACAGGTTAAATTATAGAAGCTAGTAAGAAACAAGCCTAATCTAAGGCTGAACAGTCACAACTAATTATAAGCCTTCATCCGTGTCATGATTTGGGAGGTGGTTGGTGGCTCAAAAGAAAAAGCCTGCTACAGTCAGGGTTAGATGCTGTGTGGTCCCTCACCTGACTGGCAGATTCTCTTCTTACATGTGCTGTGACCTTATTATAAGAAAAATGTTCTGTAGAATTACAGCACAATTCTTGAGACTTTATTTGATATTGATTACTTCCTTAGCAAGTCTGTCTCCAGTTGGAGCCACATTGGAAGATGGGGCCCGAACACACGGATGTAGCTGGTGAGAGGCCATTGGCTCTGTAACACGAGCCATGCAAAGGTCTAGGAAAGAACAGCCCAGGTGAAAACCATGGGCATAAAAGAAATGAAATACTCTGGACTGAGTTCTGGCTGGGGCGTATGCAAATGGAGACAAATTATGGGGAGCCCTATAGAGTATGGTTTTTGTTACATAACAAGGGACACTTAGATTTTAATAACAGAAAAAAATTCAAATGCCTAATAGAAGAAGATAGAAACATCTAGAGTCGGCCAACGCAATAAATATTACATAGCCTGGAAAATGAGCTACATCTAGACTATGTGGATAAATTCTCAAGCTGTGCTGCCGTCTAGATTCTAACCCAGCGCTCCTCATCTGAAGAGACCCTGACTTTACACTGAAAATGTGGTAGTTTCTACTTTTTGAAGTTAAAGAGTTCTTCTGATTCGTTATGAAATGACAATGAGGATATGGGGTTTTGTGCCTTGGTATTAATTCTCAAAGGCAATACAACACCAGTTCTTAAAACTTTACTCAGCAATAAGACCTTTACGTTTCTTTAGAACAGAGATGGTAGAGGCTAGGAGGACCCGAGAATTGATCATTAACTGTTGATAACAATATTGATGGAATTTTAAGCAAAGGCTATAATTGGGGACCAGAGATAAAAGGCTGAATGCGAAAATATTTCTGAAGTATAATTAAGAGAATGTGACAGTTTTTGACCTGCGGGGGGGGGGGGAGAATGGCATCCAGGTTTCTGGGCAGGGATCCTGGGTGGAGAGTGGCAGCACTTGCTGAGATAAGGAATGAAGTGGGCTGAGAGGCTTTGGAGGAGGCGGAGGGAGAGATAAGCTGCCACCTCCTAAGTCTGAGATGGCTGCAGGGCAAGCACACAAAGATACCCAGAAGTCCGAGAGAAACAGGGATCTAGAGATAGGGATACAGTGGGCCTAAGTGTGGCAGTGACCAAAACGCAACAAACACCAGGGCTCTGGTGATTTCAAGGTGTGTGTGTGGGGGGGGGTTCTGTCAAGGAGATGTCAAAGGAATGCTCAGACAGAAGATGCCATAGAAAATGATTAACACAAGTGAAGAGATGCGATGTTTCAGGAAATAAAGGTTGCTCGGGCATATCAACTGCTACGGAGGAGTAAATGGCACAGTCATAGGTAGCACTGGCTTCGGATCTTAGGAAGCCACTGACACAGCAACAGGAACAATTTTGCTAGGCGATACAAACAAAGGATATGAAGGAGAAATCGGGGTTCACCGCCTTGCTCGAGGATCACGGATCTCAAACCCATTTCACTCGTAATTTCTCCTTAATGTCTGGAGTGGACTTTTCTTGAGTTAAACGTGTTGTCCTTGCACTATTTCCCCTATCATTTTTTTCCAAGAAGATTTATTTATTTTTATTTTATGTGCCTTAGTGTTTTGACTGCATGTATATCCCCTGGAACTGAAGTTACAGACAATTGTGAGCAGCCATGTGGGTGCTGGGAATTGAACCTGGGTCCTCTGGAAGAGCAGCCAGTGCTCTTCCGTACTGAGCCATCTCTCCAGCCCTATTTTTCCTATCTTTGTTTTTGTTTTTGTTTTGTTTTTTTGACACAGTGTTTCTCTGTAGCTTTGGAGCCTGTCTTGTAACTAGCTCTTGTAGACCAGGCTGGCCTCAAACTCACAGAGATCTGCCTGCCTCTGCCTCCTGAGTGCTGGGATTAAAGGCGTGCACCACCACCGTCCGGCTTATTTTTCCTATCTTAACAGCATCCAATGACATCTTAAATTACTTTTACCTTGCAATGTAGTACTAGTTTCTTTTTGCAATTGGAAGATGTTAAATACTTAGCAGAGAATTCTTCACCTTCCCCTATAATCTCTGTGTAAATGAAGTCTATGCTACTAACTTGACACAAGCTGCAAACATCTAGGAAGAGAAAACTTCAACTGAGAAAATGCATCCATCAGATTTACCTGTAGGCAAATCTAGGGACATTTTTCTTGATGAAATAATTGATGTGAAAGGGCCCAGGCCACTGTAGGCAATGACACCCTTAACCGGGTGGTCCTGGGTGGCATAAGAAAGCAAACTGAAAAGCTGGGTGGTGGTGGTGCACTCTGGAGGCAGATCTATGAGTCAGAAGCTAGCCTGGTCTACAGAGGGAGTTCTAGGACAGCCAGGACTACATAGAAAAACCGTGTCTTAAATACTCCCCCACCAGAGAGAGAGAGAGAGAAAGAGAGAGAGAGAGAGAGAGAGAGAGAGAGGAATGCAAGCTGCGTAAGGCATGAACAGCAAGCCAATAGCAGTGTTTCTTTCGTACCTAGGTCTGGATTCCCACCTTTGACTCCGATCTGGATGTGTAAGACAGATAAACCCTTCCCTTTCTCAGTCGCTTTTAGTCATAGTGTTTTTTTGTTTGTTGTTTTGGTTTTTTTGTTTGTTTGGTTGGTTTTTCGAGACAGGGTTTCTCTGTAACTTTGGAGCCTGTTCTGGAACTAGCTCTTGTAGACCAGGCTGACCTCAGAGATCAATCCACCTGTCTCTGCCTCTCATGTGCTGGGATTAAAGGCATGCACCACCACCACCCGGGTGCTTTTGATTTCTTGGTCCAGGATATCTAGAACGCAGAACAGAAAGATGCAATGATGTTGACCCCATGATGACCGACTGTATCAGCCACCAGCTTGAGGAATCCTGGAGTCTGCTTCCATATATGTGATATAGTGCATCTGTGTTGTTATGCACAGAAGACAACGTCTCTCGATTGTCACACACTCAGTTGTAACCCGCAGGTCACCTAAGATGATCGGAAAACACAGATATCTACATTACAATCCACAACAGTAGCAAAATTACAGTTAGGAATCAGCAACAAAAATAATCTTATGGTTGGAGGTCAGCACAGCCTGAGGAACTGTATTAAAGGTCACAGCATCAGGAAGGTTGAGAACCACTGCTCTAGCAGGGCTCGGTGCTCAGGGGCTAACATTCTTTCATCTGTAGTAAAGCTTCCCGATCATTTGATGAGCTCCTTAAGACAAGAATTTATCTTCGAGAAACTTCTAGGTTTTGCTTTGTTTGATTATTTTTTGTTTTGCGTTTTGTTCTTTTGGATTTTCGAGACGGGGTTTCTATGTGTCGCTTTAAAGCCCGTCCTGGAACTTGCTCTGTAGACCAGGCTGGCCTCGAACTCACAGAGGTCTGCCTGCCTCTGCCTCCTGAGTGCTGGGATTAAAGGCATGCGCCACCACCGCCCAGTGAAACCTCTGTTGTTGTTTTGTTGTTGTTGTTGTTTCTTGCCTCTACCCCCTGCCAGACAGTGAAACACCTAGCTCTTACTTAAGAGCTCTTACTTAAGAGGTTCTTCATGTAGACTTTGAATTAATCCTTCCATTTTAGACTCCATACCCTACCCTGGCAGATTTGGTGTCTGAAGGTCCCTTGTTCCTCTGGTAGCTCTTACAGGGCAAATCAGATCCCTCTTCAACAGCAACTTATTCTTTTTTTTTTTTTTTAAGCAGATAAAATGCCATCCTTCCAGTTCTTTTTTAAAATTTATTTATTGTGTATGTAGTGTTCTGGGCACCAGATCTCATTATAGATGGGTGTGAGCCATCATGTGGTTGCTGGGAATTGAACTCAGGACCTCTGGAACAATAGTCAGTTCTCTTAACCTCTGAGCCATCTCTCCAGTCCCCAACAGCAGCTTATTCTACCCAATGCTAGACTATGCCTCAACCATTCTGTGCCATGACCCCACCCCCTCAACACACATACATATGATGTGGGATTCCTTTCTGTATGCTGTGAATATGTTTATTACCCTTGGTTAATTAAAGCTTCTTTGGGCCTGCGGTATCACAGAATAGAGCAAGGTGGGAATTCCAAGCAGAGATAGAGGAGGAAAAGAAGTCCGAGTCAGAGATACACCATGTAGCTGCCAAGGAGAAAGATGCCAGCCACCAGCCGGAACTTTACCCATAGGCCACAACCTTGTGGTAAAATACAAATAATAGGAATGGGTTAATTTAAGAAGTAGGAGTTAGTTAATAAGAAGCCTGAGCTAATAGGCCAAGCAGTGTTTTAATTAATACCGTTTCGGTGTGATTATTTTGGGCGGCTGGCAATGAACAAGGTCTCCATCTATACACCTACTGCTTGCTTTTCTGACTTTTTCAAATGGAAGAAGCCTTATAGCTCACATCCCCCGAAGCCTTGCTCCAATTCTGTGTGTTGTAGAGTGCTGGTTTTCGGTTTTTCACTGTTATTACTGTCACAAGGTTCCAGGAGCTTGTTAGGGTCCCCAGCCTTAGATCCGAGTGACTAAGGCAGAGCAAGCTAAAGGTTTTGAGTGGAATCAACTAGGCTGAAAGTTCTAAATGGAACTTTGGTGGCAGGTGTTCCATGTCAGAGCCAGTGGAGTTCTCAAAACTTGAAGCAGATGAGGCAGAAGGTAGGTTATTTATGCTCTCTCCCTATCTCTCTCCTTTCTCTCCCCTGTCTCTGTCTCGCCCCACTCCCTCCTCCCTCTCATGTTTGTGTGTGTGTGTGATGTTAAGAATTGAACCTAAACCTTCCTTGTGAGTGTCAAACAAGTGCTCTATCCCCCAGTACACATAGGTACTTTCTTTTAAAAAGGCTTATTTTACAAAGGCTTATTTTTAACTCTGCATAGCCTGTGTGGGGGTTGTGCACGTATGTGCGAGTGCCCGCAGACACCAGAAGAGGACACATAGGCACTTTGTAAGGTGCACAGATATTGTTGAAGACTTCATCTCTAGCTGTTGATATCTCTAGGCTGGCACAGGTAGAAGATGGAGCTGGCTAAGTTCCTTTAAAAAATATAATTCAATTGTGATTTTCATTAAAATATATTTAATAGTGTGTGTGTTTGTGTGTGTGTATGTGCATGCACGTGTGCCTGCACATGCAACACACTTGTGGAGATCAGAGGACCACCTTCAGGAGTCAGTTCTTTCCTTCCATATGTGGGATCCAGCAAGGGAACTCAGGCCATCAGGCTTGATTGCTGAGTCATATGGCTTCCATTCAGAGTCTCAGCACCAGAAAGTCTGTGTTGCTACTCCGACCTTTCTCTGTTTCGTTTTTGTTGCTGTTGTTCTTTCATTTTCCAAAAGAGGGTATTGAGCTATCACTCTGGCGACAAAGTGGCTCAGGCAGCCTTTGAACTCACAGCAGTCCTCCTGCATCACTCTCCTGAGTGCTAGGATGACTGATGCAAACAGTCACAGACTGCTTCCTGGTGCCTTTAAAGAACTAGTAAACTAGTATCCTCGGTAGCAGCATCTGGCCACAGTTGCCTGCCTGGGCTACCTAAGTTCCTCCTGATGCACCAATTAACATTTGCCTCTTATGTTTATGTTCTGGTTACAGGCTAGCACATATTTCTTTGTCTTTTCTTCTCCCTCTGTCTCTGTCTGTCTTTTAGACAGGGTCTCACTATGTATCTCTGGCTGGCCCAGAACTCAATACATAGATCAAGGTGGCCTCAAACTCACAGAGATCCACTGGCCTCTGCTTCTTGAGTGATGGGATTAAATCATGAGCCATGACACCCTGTCCTAAAAGTTTCTCTTTAAGAAAGGCTCATCTTTTTAAAAAAATTTATATATATGATTATTTGCATGCATCTATGTATATACACCACATGCGCGCTGTGCCCTTGGAGGCCAGAAGAGGGCGTCAGATCCCCTGGAACTAGGGTTACAGATGGTTGTGAGCTACTTTGTGGGTGCTGGGAATTGAACCCCAATCTTTTGCAAGAGCAGCAAGTGCTCTTAACCATTGAACCATTTCTCCAGTCCCAGTGAGGGGCTGGTCTTGAGCGAGGTTGGAAAACCCTCTTAATTTTGTTAGTTTGTCTGTTTTTTTGTTTTTCGAGACAGAGTTTCTCTGTGTAACAGCTCTGGCTGTCCTGGAACTTATTCTGTAGACCAGGCTGGCCTCAGACTCACAGAGATCCACCTGCCTCTGCTTCCCGAGTGCTGGGATTAAAAGCGTATGCCAACACTGTTCGGCTAAAAACTCTCTTAATTTCTACTGGTGATAAGAATAACTGATGTACCACACAGTTCGGTGTCTGGTTCTCACACGCTGCTGCTCAGTCTTGTAGCCCATCTGCCGAAGCTAGACCCACAGTAGACTCATGGTAGACCAGAAGGCCTTTTCTCTTGAATTGTGCCAGTCCTAGAATAAAGTGTGTATATTCACACCTGGTAGGTGGAGGCCAGGCTTGCATCTGTGAGACGTTATTATTATTGTTATTATTATTATTTTATTGCTACCACTACTACTATTAATCTTACTCTGTAGCCCTGGTTGGCCTGGAACTCATTATATAGACCAGACTGGTCTTGAACTCTCAAGAGATCTGCCTCCCTCTGCCTCCCAGATGCTGGGATCAAAGGTGTGAGCCACCATGCTTGGCCTGCCCGACATCCTATAAGGCACAAGGCAGCTCCTTAGTACAAAGAATTACTTGGTCCAAAATGTCAGTAGTCTCTAAACTGAGAATGTCCGCGATGGCATTCAAGCATCGTTTAGTCTCCCTGTAGCGCTTATTGCATCTGTGGCACCCGTGTCATGTCTGGGTCCCCACTATGAAACGAGGAAGAAGATAAAAGAGCAGTGGTGCCCATCCCAGAGCTGAGTACACTTCCCTGAAAACAAAACATCTGAACCTTAAAACCATTGGGCGCTTTGGATTATTGTCTATAGTCGTGGAAATTCATTTTCAAGATTTCACATTTTCCCTTCTCAGGTCTCATGGCAGAATGGAGGGATTTATTGACACCACACCTTTTTACCCTGGGCCCATATATTTCTTTGATCAGGTAATACTGTTGCTCATTTCAACAAAGTATAGTTTTTTTTAAGGAGTTATTTGTTTTTTAAATTTTATGTGCATTGGTGTTTTGCCTGCATGTATATTTGTGTGAAGGTGTTGGATCCCTTGGAGTCACAGACAGTTGTGAGCTGATCTTAATTGCCAAGCCATCGCTCCAGCTCCAACAAAGTATAATTTGTGTGTGTGTGTGTACATGCACATATTACACACATGAGTGCAAATGTTGTACTCTGCTTCTCTGAGTGTGTGTGTGTGCACATACATGTGTGTGGTGCCCAGAAGTGCCAATCCTTAAACACTGTCCACCTTTTAAAAAATTATTTACTTTATATGTAAAGGTGTTTTGCCTGTATGTGTGCCTGTGGACCACATGTGTGCTTGATACTCAGAGAGGTTGGAGTTACAGATGGTTGTGAGCCACAGTGTGGGTGCTAGGAACTGAATCCAGGTCCTTTAGAAGAGCAGTCAGTGCTCTTAATCACTGAGCCATGTCTCTAGCCCCATCTTGTTTTTTTAGAGAGGGTCTCACTGACCTGGAGCTCATCAAGTAGGTTAGGCTGACTGGATATTGGACCCCAAGGACCCTCCCTGACACTGTTTCAGCCTCCCTAACACTGGGATTACAGGAGCATGCTGCCATACATACACAGGTTCTGAGGCTTGAACTCAGCACTTCATGCTTGCCTGGTAAGCATTTTACCAACTCAGTGATGTCCCCAGCCCTTATAACTCACTCTTTGAAAGCAAATTCACCTTTGACCAGCATTCGCCTCCACACGGTAATCACAAACTCTTCTTTTGTTTTAGTTAAAACCTAAAGTAAGAAGATGGAAAAAGGAAACACAGAAAGACCCATTCTTGGACCCAAAGGCGAAAGATGAGTAAAAATTTGGAATTCCTCTTCATCTTCTGCTATTACTTTACACTTGCAAAGGCTTACCGTGCTACACTGAACACCGGGGTTTCCCCTTGCTTTTTCCCCAGAAGCTACACCAAGGAATTACCACCCACCGTGACCGCACTCAATGGCTGACTCAAGCATCTCTCAGCCTCCCTACCCTAATCTCTGCCTTGCCTAGTCCCTCATTTCCCAAAGGAAGAAGGAGGAATTTTTAAAGAGTTAAGGTGGGAAGGGGAAACTATGGGGAAGGATAGCTTATTGCTACCTTAGTGTACTGTTAAACTCATAAAACAGGTTTTATGTAAATTACCATCTAACCTCTACATGAAGATGGAAGTTTCTGTTCCTCCCAGTCCTATAGCCATTCAGTTCCAAATAAACACACAGAGGCTTATATTAATTATAAACTGGCCTATTACCCCAGGCTTACTATTAACTAGTTCTTACAACTTAAATTAACCCTTAACTCTTGTCTATGTTTAGTCACATGGCTTGGTACCTTTTCTTAGTGAGGCATTCTCATCTTGCTCCCACTGCATCTGACTGGTGACTGCAGACTGAGTCTTTCCTCTTCCCAGAATTCCCTAGTCTGGTCACCCTGCCTATACTTCCTGCCTGGCTACTGGCCAATCAGCATTTTATTAAACCAGTATGAGTGACAAATCTTTCCAGGGTACAAGACCATCATCCCATGGCACACCTCTAGTTTCCATCCAGGCATAATGAAATTTCCAAACACAACTCAAGTGGATTGTTCATAGGGCTTATTTTTCCATCTTTGTCTACTCTTTCTGTGTGGTCTCATGTGGAGGCCCAAAAATGTGAGCCTATTTCCACCTTGACTGACAGTCAGAGAGTTGGAGGTTGCCCTAAGTGACAGACAAGCATAGTTGCATGTCCCAACTCAGGATGTGAGTCACCATGTGGGTACTGGGAATTGAACTCAGGACCTCTGGAAGAGCAGCCAGTGCTCTTTACCTCTGAGCCATCTCTCCAGCCCCAGGTGTTATATATTTCAAGATGGATGTCTAGCCTTCCAATGAACAGGCTAAAGCATGTAAGATCTTTCTAATACTTGTACATGTCCTTTCCAGTCACAAACTTGAGCCATCGACAGAACCAGAACCAAAGGATGCCCAAGAGAACACAGCTATACCTGCGGAAGAAGACAAGTCCCGCACGCTCATCATCTCAGAACCTCCTAGTACTCCCAAGTGCCCTTCGGATTCCAAATTCTCCAAAATGTACTTGTGTGAGGCCCTCTTTGAAGAGTACAAACTCGTCGCTTCTGAAACACTCTATGAACTTGAGAAGACACTGAAGAAGCATGCTCAGGATGGCGTGGCTTTCCCTGTGGGACTCCTCAATCTCATGATGCACAGCTGGCAAGATCTGATTGAAGACTCTTTTAAGGACGAACCCCCAAAGCAAACGCTGGGACAAGACAGGAACTCGGGAGGGGGGCCTACCTCTATGACCATCCTCAAGTTCAAGGAGGGCAAAGTCAACCCAGATGCAAAGGAACACCCACAAGAGGAAAGTCAACTGGTTAAAGCGAGAAAATGCTCTCAGGTAGAGCTGAACAAATCCTCAGAAAGAGCACGTAAGCTGAAGTTACTGGTAGTGTTTATGAACACTAGATGAGATATGGATGAAGTATTGTAATAGTGTCGTCTAGTTTGTAATAATCATCCTAGCGACCAACTTAATGACTGCCAGGAGAAAGAAACAGGAAACAGTGTTAAAGCAGTTGGTAGGCTTCTCCCTGGGGATTCTCTTACAGCAACCAATACAGTAACATTATACAGTATTGAATTAAGAATCAGACAGTCATTTACGAGACAAAATTTAGGGATAATGTATGTGACCATCAGAGTTACTGAGGAGCCAAGTGGGCTGTGCCCCTGTGATCTCAGCACTCCTGAGCCCAAGGCAGGATGACTGTTGTAAGTTCAAGGCCAGCCTGAGATCAAAGTGAGATCTTGTCTCAAAAAAAAAAAATTTTTTTTTTTGCAAGGAATTCCATTCTGTCACGCCCAGCTTCTAGGATCACATTGTCCAGCACGGTAAATATTAGCCATGTGTGACTGTCTAAATTTGAACTCATAAAAAATAAGTTGAAATTTAAGTTTTTCAGTCTCACTAGTCACGTTCCAAGTACTCAGGAATGATGTCGTGTTGACTAATGGCTGCTTTTCAGTCAGTGAATGTTTAAGACGTTTTCATTAGCATGGAAAGTTCTGTACAGTGGTGTTCTAGGAGGCGATGTGTGTGTGTGTGTGTGTGTGTGTGTGTGTGTGTGTGTGTGTGTGCACGCACGCGTGTATGTGTGCGTGTGTCTTTGTTGTTTGAGACAGGGTCCTACTATGTAGCACTGGCTGGCCTAGGAACTTCCTGTCCTGTTGGCCTCAACTCACAGAGATCTGCTTGCCTATGTTTTTCAGAGTGCTGGGACTAAAGGTCTATGCCCTGCTTGGTATGCATGTGTGTGTGTGTGTGTGTGTGTGTGTGTGTGCACGCGCATGCATGCACACATGTGCATGCGTGTGCTTAGCATATTTATAAAATAGTGAAGTCTGCCATCAACTAGGAACTAGAGGAATTATGCTTAAAAACTGCCTCACATGCCCTGGCTTATAAAAAAAAAAGACAGTTGGAAATGCTAGGGAAATACTGGAAGCTGGACAAGATGGCCCACACTTAGAATCCCAGGGCTGTAGACTTTTGTTCCTCCCGCCTCTGTCTTCTGAGTGTTGGAATTACAGGTGTGCGCCACAGGCTCAGTGGATCTGGCTTCTGGAACCTGCTGTGTGATAAAACTTTTCCTGGGGAGACACAACACATACATCTACTCACCCCAGATAGGGAGTCCACAACAGACCAAAGTACGGATACCACCAAAGCCCAGTTTGGTGGTTCATGTCTTCTATTGGGGTTACTTATAGGAATATGGGTGAGGGGGTTACTTACAGGAACAGAAATGACTCAAAGACAGCTGTATCCCCAAGGACCATCCCAGCATGGCTGACAGCTCACAAAGCCTGGAGCACACAACACACAGCCTGCAGGCGGCTCACCAGGTTGGGGAGTGTCCTTTCCTGGCACCTCAGTTGGTCTAAACCTCTCCCAGGCAGCTCAGCGGGTTCTGCTTCTTCCAGCCAACCGGTCTGGCCTTAGAGTCTTGTTGGCAGCTGTGTTTGTCTGAAAGGGAGTCTCAGCTTCTATTGCTTACTCTAACAGGGAGGGGCCTAGTGAATCTGCTCAGCTTCAGGGAATTCCTGAAGCTATTTTGAGTTCTTTACCTTCCTGCTTGAGGATCTTCTGTATAGCATGTTCAATCTATAGGAAATTTACCCTATGAATGTCAAATGGATGGACTCAGAGACACATTAGTGTCAGGGGTCAGTAAACTTACTTAACAGGTACTTTTTTGTTGGTGGTTTTGGTTTATTCTTTATTTTTTTACTTTTTTTTTGAAATAGGGTTTGAAGGGACTCTGATCAGCTTGAGTGTGGCAGCCATAGCTCTGTCAGGCCTTGCTCTTCTCCCCAGTTCCCTCTGCCTAAAAAGTACTAGATTACATTCCTAAAGCTCACCACCAAGGTCCTTTCCCTTATTTGGCCGCTTCCTCCTCCTGAAGCTACGAAGGTCCAGCTATCAAAGTATTGAAGTCCAGCAGTCAAAACCCCCTTTGGCTCGCCTAATTAACATGTTCAATTAAAATTAAACACCTCATCCTAACAACCAAGAAGGTTTCCCCTTTTACCTTTATAAACGGACATTTGTTGATGCTCTAGAGTGGTCTTCATCTTCTGCTTCACATCAGCTCCTCCTAATATCTCTCTGTTTCCCTCACTTCTAGCTTCACTCAGTAACACCCAGGGATCCCACCAGATCACCCAGGGGAGCAACATACCTAGTGTCATTCACTTCTCACTAACATCCAAGATCCGCTTCGAAAATGGTAAGGCCCCTTCCTCATCAGGGTCGACGCTGCTGTGCAATCAGAGGGGGGTCACCTCTGTCTCCCAAGTTCAAGGGCTTTTTCTGAGCTGTCCCTTTATTGCATCCTCTGTCAAAGTGAGACACGGAAGCTCACAGGTTCCCAGGGAAACGTCAGAGGTATTCCCTTTAATTTAGCCATCTCGGACATTTCTACCCTATACCCTGGGAGCTCTCCCCTCATGCTCCTGAGAAGCCAGGTTTGGTGGCAATGATGATCATACTCTCGGAAGAAAAGCCCAGGACCTTTTAGTCACAGTATCAGATTACCCTGAACCAAGGACAAAGGTTTGTGTGTCCAAGGGCAAACTTTTGTTCTTAAACTCTTGCTGCTCAGGCATGGTATAGCCAGTGGTCATAGAGTCGGAGAATAAACAAGAAGCAAGATGACTTCTCTGGGCCTCCTAGTCTTGCTTTCTATGGCCGTTTATCTTAACTATAACAACCTTAAGAAATGCTGAGGGATTCTTGACCTGGAAAAGCGCTTGGGTGCCAGCTGTGTCCCCATGTTTCCCATCCCGTCTGCATAGTGTGCATACATGTCCCTGTATAACAGGAATTTAGGACTGACACTGCTCTCGGGGGTGGGCCAGGTGCTAAGGACATAGGTGCAAATAGGCACAGTCCATAGGACAAACCACATGCAGGAAAAAACACGCAAGAACCACAGAACTCTAACATGTAAATATCCAGGGACCTAGTAAAGTGCCCCAGTGACAGGAAGTGTGTCATAGGCAGTCAAGGGACAAGTCAGAGGCCGGCTCACTCTGTAGTCTGGGAGAAGGAGCCAGCCTTGGTCGTTCCAGGTTTGAGGAATGGAAGTGGCAAGGACATTATCCAGTCACACAGAAACCAGGGCGCAGCCCATTTAATCTTCCTCTCTAAGACAAGGCTACTCCTTATGACCCTGTGAAGACAAGTCTGAAGGTGATTGTGGGCGAGTTTGGACTCTTTTGTTGGTAACGGCAGATCAGCTCACAGTAACTTAAGCAATAATTTTTTGTTTATGTCACGGGGTCATTTTCTTCTGCTGCTTCTGAGTTGGGATGTTCAGATCTTGCTGTTGTAGAACCACTAGGTTCTGGGGGTGAGGGCTGCTCATGCCATAGGGATGGTTGGGTTTGCAGAGCTGAGTGGGACTTGTAGGTTACAGGGTCCAGTGGGAGGCAGGGGTGGTGGAGCAGCCTGCCCTCAGGAGTCTTACGTCCTGACAGGCTAATGGGGCTGCAGTGGGTGAGGGAGGGGCATGGGATGTGCCCCAGGGCCTAGGGCCTAGAGCTGGGGCTGTCCAGCAGAAGACCAGTCCGTTACCTCTTCCTCCAATAGGTGCAGGCAATGTCTGTGCCCTCTTTTCTGTTGGATGTGTTGATGTGGATGTTGTATTGGATGTGTTAATATGGATGTTGTGTTGGATGTGTTGATGTGGATGTTGTGTTGGATATGTTGATATGGGTGTTGTGTTGGATGTGTTGATGTGGATGTTGTGTTGGATGTGTTGATGTGGATGTTGTGTTGGATGTGTTGATGTGGATGTTGGGTTGGATGTGTTGATGTGGATGTTGGGTTGGATGTGTTGATGTGGATGTTGGGTTGGATGTGTTGATGTGGATGTTGGGTTGGATGTGTTGATGTGGATGTTGGGTTGGATGTGTTGATGTGGATGTTGGGTTGGATGTGTTGATGTGGATGTTGTGTTGGATATGTTAATATGGATGTTAGGTTGGATGTGTTAATGTGGATGTTGTCTTTTTAAAGGTTGGATTCCCTGCACGAAACTAGAAATTCTGAAATTGAAGGCAGACCTCAGTAGAGCTGTGAAGAGACTGCGGACCACCACAGTTCAAATGTAGGGGCCTCCTTCCATCCTTACAGTAACGTACTTGTGTGAGGTTTATCCTGTGGTCAGCAAGAAGAGATGCAGGGCCTGTGGCACTTGGAAAGGTCACATGGTCCCCACATCACACTGCCATTATATCTGTAACGTGAATATATATATACTCTCTCCCCTCTATGGCCCTTCCTTTCCCTCCCCTTCCCTCCTTTCCACTCCCCTCCACTGTCCTCTCCTCCTTTCCTCTTCTCCTCTACTCTCCCCTCTTCCCCCCTCCCCTCCCCTCTGCTTTCTACCTCTCTTCAGTTCCTGGTAAAGCGTGGGAAATTCATGCTGAGGTCATGAGTCCATCAGCTCTGTCAAGTGACTAACACAGAATCATGTTCCAAAATGTGGAGAAGAAAGAGGGAGGGAAAGAGGATGTCAAAGAAATGAAAGGCAGCTAGGATGTTATTTTATAGTTTCTATTAAAAAAAAATGTGACAACCACCTAAAAGGAAGTTGTCATCTACCAGAGGACACTGAACATCTCACGACATTAACAATCAATAGGGGACAGACCTAGCCCTTAGAAGGCTGAGATAATGTCTGGCACAACTGACAACTACTTTGTTCTAGATAGCAGGCCTGATGCTTGGCACGTGCCACCCATACTGCTCCCAGAAGCCCTAGGAGAGAGGTTTATAATTATCTCTCTCTTGATGATGAGGAAATTAACTCACCGTACAGTGCGGCAATCTGCCTGCAGCCTTATGCTGCAAATAGGCAGAGTCAGACAGAAAACCTTTCGTGCATGTTCCTAGCCTGGTCTCTGTTACAAGTGACACTGGGGTAAACTACAAATGTAACACGTGCCCAGTGTTTAGTTTAGTTTTGTTTTAAATTGAAAGTGTAAGATGGAAATTAAAAACATAATCTTTCTACTAAGATAATACGATTTTTACATTTTGGCATGTTTCTTCAACCCTTTTCTCGAAATATACACGCATACATATCCCCATCCAACCCTCCCCACTTATGTAACGTGTGTTTATTTTTTAGAAGTAGGACTTTTAAATTTTTATTTATTTTTATTTTATGAGAATTGGTGTTTTGCCTGCATGTATGCCTGTGTGAGGGTGTTGCTTCCACTGACACTGGAGTTACAGACAGTTCTGAGCTGTCACGTGGATGCTGGGAATTGAACCCGGGGCCTCCAGAAGAGCAGTCAGTGCTCTTAACCACTGAGCCATCTTTCTCGCCCATAACATATATTTTTTGTATGCATATAAGGCATCAGATCCCTTGGAACTAGAGTTACAGACAGCTCTGAGTCGCCATGTGGGTGCTGGGAAACGAACCTGGATCCTCTGAAAGAGTAGCTAGTGTTCTTAAACCCTAAGCTATTTCTCCAACCCTAAAAACATCTTATCAATATATCAATTTGATCTTGCTTTATTTTTTTCTCTTCATTTGACCCTGAGGATTTCCCCATGTTTTTAAATTCTTCAGAAGCTAAAAGTTGAATGGCTGCCAAGTTTCCCAAGCACGGATGGCTCATAAGGATTTCTAAGTCATTTACATTTCTACAACCACCCTGAACATGTTTGTGTGTGTGTGTGTGTGTGTGTGTGTGGGCTCTTCTTGAAGTGAGCAGAGCGCCATTCGAGATACAAACGTGTTTAAGGTTCTATAGACATCTGCTCTCCAGAAAGTCTATTAATCCCCACAACAATGTAAGAGAAGCCCTGGTTTGTTTGTTTTCTGGGGAGGGGAGTTGTTTCAAGACAGGGTCTCTCCGTGTAGCCCTGGCTGTCTTGGAGCTTGCTCTGTATATCTAGGCTGGCTTCAAACTCAGAGATCCACCTGCCTCTGCCTCCCCAGTGCTGGGATTAATGCTGTGTGCCACCCACCAGCTTAGAGAAATTTAACTTTACAAAAAGCATTTCCTGATCCTTTACATTTTTCTGCTGTGAACTAGTTATTCCTAATCTGCATAGCTCCCCTAGCTCTCTGGGTTTTAGTATTTACCCATACTAAAGATAGTATTTGTGTCAAATATTTACTTCTCCATGTGGCTTGCTTAACACGGGTATGTTTCAATGCTTTCTCTTGTATAGCCGTCAATGGTTCAAGTCTTCCATCATGTTTAAGAGCAATTCACCCTTACTCTTGCATATACTTACTTTCTATTCTATTCTATTCTATTCTATTCTATTCTATTCTATTCTATTCTATTCTATTCTATTCTATTCTATTCTTTCTATTCTATTCTATTCTATTTATTTATTTTTGAGACAGAGTTTCTCTGTGTGATGGCTCTAGCTGTCCTACTAACTCTGTAGTTCAGGCTGTCGTCAAACTCAGAGATCTGCCTGCCTCTGCCTCCCAAGTGCTGGGATGAAATGTGTGTGCCGCCACCACCCGGGTCACTTTTTATTCTTTTTGTGTGCACACGCACATTCTCCTCTGTGTGTGCGCGAGCATGTGTGCAGGTGATGAGAAGGCCCGAGGCCAACACTGACTATCCTTCTAAGTTGTTCTCCACCTTGTCTTATTGTTAGTGAGACAGGGTCTCACTGCATGGCCCTGACCAACCTAGAACTCTCTTTGTAGACCCCGGCCTTGATCTTACAGAGATCTGTTGCTTCTGCCTCCAAAGTGCTTGAATTAAAGGCCACCACACCTGGCCCTCTACCTTTTTGAGACAAGGTCTCTCACTGAAGCTGCTGCTCACTAATTTTGCTAGACTGGGTGGCCAACAAGCCTCAGGGCTTCTTCTGCCTCTACCTCCCCACTGCCGGAGTTGCAGGTGTGCCCCAACATGCCCAGCTTCTGGGAGTTGCAGGTGTACCCCAACATGCCCAGCTTTTGGGAGTTGCAGGTGTACCCCAACATGCCCAGCTTCTGGGAGTTGCAGGTGTACCCCAACATGCCCAGCTTTTGGGAGTTGCAGGTGTACCCCAACATGCCCAGCTTCTGGGAGTTGCAGGTGTACCCCAACATGCCCAGCTTTTGGGAGTTGCAGGTGTGCCCCCAACATGCCCAGCTTTTCGGAGTTGCAGGTGTGTTCCAACATGCCCAGCTTTTGGAAGTTGCAGGTGTACCCCAATATGCCCAGCTTTTAGTTGGGTGCTAGGGACTGAACCAGTGTCTTCATCCTTGCCCAGCAAGCACTTAGCTGATTGGATCATCATCTCAGCCCTCTTTTTATCTCCCACTCCACATTTAACTGAAATTTTTGTGTATATGGTGTGAGGTAGTGAGATTATAGCTCTATGCCTTCCTTGTCAATGGTAATGATAGCTGAATGCCAATAATAATAAAGTTGGCAAAATGCTCATTTTGTGTAAGACACGGTGTGAAACACATGTTTCCATGAGGTGGTGTTTTGTTTTCTTTTGTTTGATGGTTGTGTGTAGTACTGGGAATTGAATCTAATACTTCATACACACTAGAGAGTTAGGAAGTAGATGAACTGCTCTTTCAGCTTAGGGCTGTCTGATGCCCAAACCTGTGTGTTGAACCACAACCCCTCACCATTTACCAGTCTCCTGATGGTTTAAGTCTTGGTTCCATTGTATCATCTTTACAAACCACAAGTTTTTGATGTGCTTTCATCGTCCAGACTATGTAAACATGGGAAGGACAGTCAAGGTGTCTAACAGATAGGAGTAAAATCCCAGCTCAGTCAAGTCCAGTGACCTCGAGAAATTAACTTGTTTTCCCTGTGCCTCACTTTTCTCATCTGTGAAGTGGGCACAATAACAGGGGCTTCGATGTAAGGAAAAGAATCTTACACAAGTGGTATTAAGCAAATTATTCCTCTCTTGAATCTGTGCAACAAATCCACACTGGCTGCTCTTTCTCTGTTAAAGTATGCTAGCCATTTTTACCAAGTAAATTTAGGACTAATTTTTAAAATTTAAAACCATAATTGAAAGGGGGATGTGGAGGACTCTGTACTTTCTACTCAATTTTGCTGTAAACCTTATACCTTTCTAATATAAATAATGGCCTGTGGCTTGGCTTTTTTGTTTTGTTTTGTTTTGTTTTGGTTTTGGTTTTTCAACACAGGGTTTCTTTGTTAGCCTTGACTGTCCTGGGACTCACTCTGTAGACCAGTCTGGCCTTGAACTTACAGAGATTCACCTGCCTCTACCTCTTTGAGTGCTGGGATTAAAGGTGTTTATTATTATTATTACTGTTATTATTTTGGTTTTTCATCTTGTTTCTTTTTAACTGAAAAACAGAACACTCAAGTTCACCAGTCATCAGGTGTGGGATCTGGTGTCAAACACCAGGACGCTCTGAACGGAACCTTGCTGTCCTGGGGCACAGTCAGTCACTTCATCTCCTGCAGGTGCTGAGGACACTGACAGCAAGCAGGACAGCATTAGCCGTGTCTTGTGGGAACTAAACACTAAGATTGTTAAAGACTTCAAACATCTACCAGAGGAGACTTTTGAAACTTGTGGGTTTAGAGAAGGTCGCTTGGCAAAGAAAAAAAAAAGAAAAAAGAAAGAAAAAAATGTGGAAGAGAAGAATCTAGCTGCAGGCCCCAAGTGGGGAGCCATGTCAAGAGGAAGCGCCTTAACAAGGGGAATTGCTAAAGCGATGTGAATTAGTTCCCAAGGGACCTGCCGGTTACAGAATCCTTGCCTTTAAGAAGTTTTACAATACATGTGTTACAAAACACTTCTGTGTGCCAGATGGTGGTGGTGCACACCCTTAGGTGGCAGAGGCAGGAGGATCTCTGAGTTCGAGGCCAGCCTGGTCTACAGAGTGAGTTCCAGGACAGCCAAGGCTACACAGAGAAACCCTGCCTCAAAAAAAAAAAAAAAACACGACAAAACAAAAAGCCCAAAACACACACAAACAAACAAACAAACAACAACGACAACATTCCCCCCCCCCCACAAAAAAACCAAAAGCAACAACAGCAAAAACATTCCTATGAGAGAAACAGCTGAAGAAACATCTTCTGGTCACTAGCATTTGAGAATTCATAGAGAAACTGAAGGCTTGTGGTGAGGAATGCAGTCTTGACAAACGGGAACCTTTATCTTCTTACCCAACTGTATCTTCTCAACACAGAATATTATAGAAGGCTTATGAAGATCTGAGATAACAAGAGAATCCTTTCTAACCCCAGGCACAGGCCCATAGTGGCACAGGCTCTGTGGATTTCTTCGGAGACCAGATGCCAAGACCCTTGTTAAAGCAGAGCATAGCCCCAAAAGGGTTCCTGTGGGTCAGCTAGCTCTGGTCTATAGTGGGGAAACTTTGGGGTTCAATAGTTGGTTTTGTTTTTCTCATATTTTCCTATTGATTGAAGTTCCTGTCCCACCCAGTCCTGCAGCCATTCAGTCCCAAAAAACCACACAGAGGCTTATATTAATTATAAACTGTTTTGCCTATTACTTCAGGCTTATTATTAACTAGCTCTTACAACTTAACCCATATTTTTTTGTCTATGTTTAGCTACGTGACTTGGTACCTTTTCTCGGTAAGGCATTCTCATCTTGCTTCCTCTGCATCTGGATGACAACTGTGTCTCTGCCTTTCCTCTTCCCAGAATTCTCCTAGTCTGGTTGCCCCACCTATACTTCCTACCTGGCGACTGGCCAATCAGAGTTTTATTAAGCCAATATGAATGACAAATCTTTACAGTGTACAAGAGCATTATCCCACAGCATTTTCCTCTGGAGTGTGGTGGTGTAAAGTACCAGACTGGGTATCCATGACTTGCTTTTACCTCTAACCCTCTAACATTTCTTAGCCCTGGTCACCAAATAGGACAGTTTAGACTTTGGATGCTGAAGTTTGAATGACCCTCATGCTCTCTCATTTGTCAGCCGTGGGATAGGAGGCATTTGATTTCTCAAAGCTTTAGGTTCCTCATGTAAAATCAGGACCCTCAAAGGGTCTACATCACTGAGCTGTGGAAAGCAATTAAATGAGATTGCGCAGCTGAATAAGGCAGTACCAGGTGTATATGCTGAGGTAAAGAGATGGAGACAGGTAAATGGGTAGAGCTCCCTGGCCAGCTAGCCATGATGAAACCCTCAACTTCCAAAGAGAGGAGTGGTTGAGAAGACATGTGATGTCAAGCTCTGGCCTCTACATGAGCATGTGTGTAGACATTCACATATAGACGTGTAGATATAAACCACACAAAATTATGTGTATCTGTGTGTAGGTCTTTATATGTGTGGAGGGTGTTTGTATGTATGGAGGCCAAACAACAACCTCATTTTTGTGTGTGTGACAGTGTTCATCTCTAGCCTAGAGCTTGTCAGATAAGCTGTGCTAGTTGGCCAGCAAGCCTCGCGTCTCTGCCTCCCCAGGGTTGAGATTACAAGTGTGCATTTCAGCACTTGGCTTTTTTAAAAATGGGTTCTGGAGATTCAACTCAGGTCCCTGTGCTTGCAAGGCAAGCCCTCTACCAATGGAACTAGCTCTCCAGCCCTTTACCCATCTTCCCAGCCCCGTGAACATACCATTCAGCGCTCGCTCGCTGTCTTTGCTGAAATTTGATTCTCCCTTCTGGAAGTGGGTGACACCTTCTCAATGTATACTTCTGGTCTTGTATCCAGTGATCACCTTTTACTGGCTTTAGCCTGTTCTGAGATCCCTAGGCTGATTTTATGGGAATTTCGAGGTAATTCTCACCTGCTGGAGAAATCAGGCTTGGGCTCTGTCCCTCAAACCAGAGATCACTGCCAATGCCATGAGAAAAGCAATAGAAAGATCACCCTTGTTTACCCTGGGCTCTCAGCGTGCTCACAAAAGGACACTGTGTCTATGAACCTGTTAAGGGCATTGGAGGAGAAAGCAGTGCTTTCCAAAGCTCATGGGGAACTTTTTTGAATATCACTGCCCACTCTGTGTTTGACTGGCAGGACTTTTATAGATTCAAAAGTTTCCACCTTGTGGATTTTTGCACAGGAGTTTTCATTGTCTTAGTATTTGGTCCCCTTGGTAAGGAGGGGAGAATGCCTTCCCCGGTGTTGAAAGGGATTCACACCTAAGAGGCGTGCTTGCTTGCTTTTGGCACAATTCAAGAGGTCAAGCTGCAGAAAATCAAAGAGAAGCAGAATCATGTCTAGGCAACAAATGGAGGTGCCAGGGTCTGGGCTTGGAAAATAGTAATTAGATTCACGTTTCTGGGTGGGTTTCAAAATGCATGCTCTTAAAGCTGCCGTTCTGCTGTGCCCCATATCCCCCCACCCCCGCCCTAATGATTATTGACAGAGGTGTTGTACACGTATGCCAATGACGTGATCTGTGTCTTACATCAATCATATTGTTAAAAAAAAAACTCTACCCACTTGGTTTATTTATTTTTTTCTTTGTTTCCTGTTTGTGGTTTGTCTCCACCATCATTGTCCATGGGTCTCTGAGAAGTCGTAGGAATCCCCAGTCTGAGATTTGAAGCCCAGCTTCATCTCCAGTGCTGTGGACAGGGACTGTACATCACAGGACAGAGATGCTGTCTAATTCTTGATAACTTATTTAACTCTCATTTGTAAGAAGGCAGGAAAGAAAGGAGAGGCAGGAAGAGAGGAGAGAGAGACTGACAGACAGAGACAGAGAGAGAGGGAGGTAGGGAGAAACTGTTTTATTCTAGCATTTCCATTTTCCAGCTACCAAGTGGTACATTTGGCAATCATTCACCACCCTGGTTCTGGTTTCTTCAACAGTGGCATGGCTATTACCCACCTCCTCTTTTTCTAGTAAACTGCATTATTTTCAATTATTTACCCAATCCTTCTTTTAAAAATTTAGCTTCTGGGCTGGAGAGATGGCTCAGTGTTTAAGAGCACTGCCTGCTCTTCTAAAGGTCCTGAGTTCAATTTCCAGCAACCACATGCTGCTCACAACCATCTGTAATGAGATCTGGTGCCCTCTTCTGGCCTGAAGGCATGCTTTCAGGCAGAATGCAGAATACTGTATCCACAATAAATCTTTAAAAAATTTAGTTTCTATTTATTTTTTATTTTATGTGTATGGGTGTTTCGCCTGCAGTTACCACATGCATGCAATGCCTATAGAGAGCAGAAGAGGGCGGTAGATACCCTGAAACTGGAATTACAGCCAGTTGTTAGCAACCATTCGGGGGCTGAAAATCAAACTTGGGTTCTCTGGAAGAGCAGCCAGGGCTTTTAATCGCTAAGCCATCCCTTCAGCCCACTTTCAATCCCTTTTACACTTCCCTCTTCAGAATTGCTCTTTCCATGTTCCAAAGCCCTCCCTGCACAATTCAAATGTGTGCATTCTCTTATGTTACAGCCACCCCACCCCACCACACACACACACACACACACACACACACACACACACACAGAGTCCAGTTCTCCCAAACGCCCCAAGAACGTTGCTGATGTCTGTCAGCTCAATTTGAGGAAACTTCAACTACATCTCAACATGAAAATATCAGGCTTCCTCATCTCATGTGCCTATTCGAAGGGACTTGCCCAGGGCAGTTTTAGACATTTGTTTTCATGCTGTTTCTGAAATTCATTTGTTTTTAGCTCCTCTTTGTAGACGGAAGTTTCTGTCCTGCTGGGTCCCACAACTGTTCAGTCCCAAAGAAACACACAGAGGCTTATATTAATTATAAACTGTTTGGCCTATTAGCTCAGGTTTATTATTAACTAGTTCTTACAGCTTAAATTAATCCATAATTCTTGTCTATGTTTAGCCACGTGGCTTGATACCTTTTCTCAGTGAGGCATTCTCATCTTGCTTCCTCAGCATCTGGCTGGTGACTGACTCTCTCTTTTCCTCTTCCCAGAATTCTCTTAGTTTGATCACCCGCCTATACTTCCTGCCTGGCTACTGGCCAATCAGCATTTTATTAAAACAATATAAGTGACAAATCTTCACAGTGTACAAGAGCATTATCCCACAGCACCTCTCTATAACCACTCCAACATAGTAAATCTTCTCTGAGAAGTGTTTCCATCCTCAATTCGAGTCCTGGTCCATCCCATCCTTCTCAAGTACTGGGCCCTACCCGATTCCATATTGTTATCCTGTCTGAATTGTTGGGCTCCTGTCTGATGAGCCCAGCATGGCTCCCTGTCTTGGTTGGAAACCTAGAGACTAGCTGCTTTTCTATTCATCTCCCGCCTCCTTTACCATCACGTGATCAATAGCACATTCACGTCACCTGCAGAACTGTACCAAATACAAGCAGTGTTTATGGGGCACAAGCTAAACACTGGGCTTGATGTGTGTGCTTACACGTGCATGCATGTGCGCACCACATGGGATACTTACACTTCTGTGAGACGTTTTTATTTTATGTGCATTCGTGTTTTGCCTGCATGTATGACTGTCTGTGTGAAGATGTCAGGTCCCCTGGAACAGGAGTTACTGACAGTTGTGTGATACTGAATGGAAGTCAAATAATCCCAAGCTAACTCCAAATAGAGTATTCTAAGGTTTTTCTTTATTAAAAGGGAAAGTTCATAGAACAGGACCAGGGGTGTGGGGGGGTCCAACATCAAGGTGCAGGAAGAAGAGGCCAATCAGGGGCAGGACTGTGGCTTTTTGTTACCCAAAGTCACCTGGTCCAGCCTCTTAAAGGCCATTGGCTGGAGGAGGTTCCCCATCAGTTGTGAGGCACCATGTGGGTGCTGGGAATTGAACCCGGGTCCTCTGGAAGAGCAACCAGTGCTCTTAACTGCTGAGCCATCCTCCAGTCCCTCTGTGAGATCTTATTTTAGCCCTATTTTACAGGTCAAGAGTATAAGGCTTAGAGGAGGTTTAGCATTTTGCCTCAGGTGCTCAACGCCACATGGAAGAATTAGTTCTCAAGCTTAAGTCTCTCGGTGTGGTTCCTCCTGGCTCTGTGAGGTCAGGGGCTTCTTGGTTGCCCTTCCTTTTCTTACAGGCTCTGGCACCAGTCTCACCCACAGGAGATACTTGGTAACTGTTTAAAAATAGAAAGCACATAGTGAAGGCTTGGCTAAGGGCTGGGTTGAATCAAAATCCAGTTCTGATTTAAAGGCAACTGATTGCGTTAGATGGGCAGGAGGAAGCCACAGAGGCCTCTGAGTCATTAGTCAGACAAGACCAGGAAAGTAGCCATGTCTTGAATTCTTTTCTTTTGCACAGAAAAACGGAAGAAGCTAAACAAAAAAGAGAAGGATTCAACAAACAGCTGGTTCTGCGCCACTACAATGACCCGGAAGAAGAGGAGGAGATGGCAGAGTCCCCCCAGCAGCCCCAGGTTTTCTGGCTGCAACTGCTGGTGGGGAAGGCTCAGATGCCAGCTATGGGAGAGGTCAACCCAGAGATGAGGAAGTTCCATTATGCCCTTGTAGATGGCTCGTCTCTGACCTAATATCCTCCCACGATTCCCTAGAGGCAAGGAGGGTAAAAGAGGCAGGACTTGGCGGTTGGTGCTGACATCTGGGGGTTTCCACCCAGCAGAAATATCAGTTCAGGAAACACTAGGGGAAGAGCCCAGTGTTTCTTCAATTCCTTCACCCCAACCATTCAATTCCTGTCACACTGGGCCAGGAAGAGGAGCCCCCAAACAGAGTGGAAGCAAGCCCCTGATTTCCAAACCTTACTTCTTGTTCAGAGACCCTCCGATATTTTTGTTAAGCATCCAAGGGCTCTTGTGGTTCCGAGAAAATAAATTCCACTTGGCTTCATTTTCTGACCAAGAAATGGGGACCATGCGGTGATTTAGCAGCTAAAGAAACTGGCTTCAAGAAAAGAGGGATTTGGGGAAGCAATTCCTACAAACCCAAAATGAAAAAAACCCTTCGAGACTCCGTTACAGTCCATCTTGTAGATGTTAGTACAGACCAGTTTTGCAAAATGATTGACAGATCTGTCGTTAGTCCTCAGCCCCCGCTAGGCCTGGATCTGCCCATAGATGCTGATGGGGAGATCTGCCCACACTGCTCTTCGCTGGGACAGCATCATTATCATCGGGTGGCACTAGGTAGTACCCAGACACTTTGGTGTCCTTTTGGTGGCCATTATCAGGACCACTCTGACTAGACTCCCTCTTAGAATCCACAGATTGTGTTAGAGGAATGTGGAGCTAAATAAGAATGCAGGAATATGACCATGTTGGGAGAATGAAGAGCATCCACCTAGAAGACAGGAAGCTTGTACATTGGTCCACCCTGCCATTGACACGCTCTGTGGCTATGGGAAAGAGTCACCTTCTTTAGACTCCCCACTGTCTTATCCCAAAATAACCGATTTAAAAAAAAAATAGCAGATTGAGGTATGGTGAGTGTGCCTATAATCCCGGCATTTGAGAGGTTGAGGCAAGAGAATCATGAGTTTGAGGGTTGCTAGGGCTATATAGTTAAGCCTTATCTCAGAGCCAGCCATGGTGGTGCATGCCTTTGATCCCAGCACTTGGTAGGCTGAAGTAGTCAGATCTCTGCGAGTTTGAGCCAGCCTGGTCTACAAAGTTCAGGGTTCAGAGTTCCAAGACAGTCAGGGCTGTTACACAGAGAAACCCTGTCTCAAAAACAAACATCCTCCTCAAAGCCCCAAAACAAAACGAAACAACCAAAAAAAAAAACTTGTTTCAAAATATTAATAAATAAAATAAAAAATAGAATGTATGCGAGAAAGACAATATCTTCGTAAGGAAGAACTATTAACATTCATGTTGTTCAAGCAATGTCAGTTCCTTAACCTAGATTTCATCTATCCTTCTGGCCGCTTAGCTGTCTGCCAAAGTTACTCTGATCTTCCTTGGGGTGGCCTGTACACCAATATATTCAGCGATTGGCCGGATCCTGTTATCCTGGGAACATTTACACCCTTTGGATGTGGTAGCATTTCCTTTCCTCACAGGTAAGTCAGATGCCAGGTAAGCCAGAACTTGTGGGTAAGTAAAGCCGCGAGAGAAGAGACGATGCCAGCGTCGTTTTCTAAGTGGTCAGTCTGATTGGAAAAGATGTTAGGGATAATGAAATATGCATGTATAAAATACATATGTATGTATAGGCATATATGTTCAAAGCTTTATACATAGGATTGCGAATTTACATAGGCTAAATTCTGCGGGTCTCAGTCTAATGGTGCCATCCATGTGCAGATGCTGTGAGAGCAAGGGGGCGCATGTGAGAAGCAAGGTTCCAGGGTGGCACAGCCTGGAGACTGGAGCCGGAGACCGTTTAGGTGACTCCTCCATCACATGGACTTCCTTGCCTCTTACGAGCCGGGTAACACTAGCAGGGCTCCCTCCTACAGCTGCATGAAGTCTCGAATCTCCCTCAACCTTTCTAGTGTTCTTAGGGGTTCTTTTCTGGGGCTGTCTGTCCTCTGGCTTTGTCATTCTGCCATCTAGGAGTCTCATTCTCTGCTCTGATCCTAAAAGTTCTCCTTGGTTTGAGCCAAATGGGGATTTGCTTCTCTCCTTCTCTCTCTCTCTCCCTCCCTCCCTCCCTTCCTTCCTTCCTTTCTTTTTCTTTTCTTTTCTTTTTTTGAGATAGAGTCTTTTTACATATTTCTGTCTGTCCTGGAATTCACTATGTAGAGCAAGTTGGCCTCGAACTCACAGAGATCTGCCTGCCTCTGCCTCCTGAGTGCTGGGATTAAAGGCGTGCGCCACCACCCCAGCACTGCTTCTTTACCTGATTCTCCCCCAAGACTTTTTATTTTGTTGAAAATAGATTTTTTTCATACAATATGTTTCGATTGTTTCCCCTCTCCCAAGTCCTTCCAGATCTTTCCCACCTTCCCACTCATCCAAATCCATGTTCTTTTTTGCTCTCTGTCTTTAGAAAACAAGCAGGCATGTAAAAAAAAATAATATTAAAAACAAACAAACCTGAACAAGACAAAACAAACAATGAACAAAAAACAAAGAGCCAAAGGAAAAGCACAGAAACATATATACACACACACACACACACACACACTCATATAGATATATGTGTGTGTGTGTGTATATATATATGTATATATATATATGTGTGTGTGTGTGTATGTGTGTGTGTGTATATATATATATATATATATTAGTGGGCCACTCCAATACCCCACTCTCGCCAATAGATGGGTCATTCAGGCAAAAACTGAACAGAGAAATGCTGGCACCGAATGATGCCATAAACTAAATTGACCTTAAATATTTACAGGACTTTCACCCAAACACAAAAGAATACACCTTCTTCTCTACAGTTCGTAGACCTTTCTCTTCTCTTGATTTTCATTCATAAAAGCATTGTCCTTAGGCCTCTGGGGAGGGAGCTGAATTCTTGGAAGAAAAAGTTGCCCATACAGTATATTGGGATGCATTGATTAAAAATCTTCCCAGGGCATTAGTGCAGGCACCAAGCGTATCACTTACATTTTAGTGGAGAGAGACAAGGAAACACCTAAATATATGTCATATCAGGGGGACAAAAGTGTCATAGAGAAAAATAAGTCAGGATAAGGGGGGATGGAAGTCTCTGCTGTTTTGTGAGGGGTCTCCTTGGTAAGAGACCTTATGAACAGGAAGACTTGGAAGCCACTGACCGGCCTTACTGCTGCAGGGAGTATTTTAGGAAATGGGAAACCAGAACAGGGGCCTTCAGTTAAGAGGCTGCCCCGCAAAGCCCAGCAGAGCTATGATCCGTAGATATTTGTCCCTGAAAATGTCCCCGGATTCTTCAGTCCCACTCACTCCCAGCCCTGCCCCTGGGGCTGCTCTCCATTGAAATCCCCGTGGAGCTGAGAAATTGCTCCTGACATGGCTCCGTTGTTTCATTTTATCGTTGTGTTTGTTGATTGCTTGAGTCACAGGCAATTTATAGAATAGCCATGCAAATGTCTTGCCTAGACAGTAAAATGGGATTGCCATCCCATCTCAAAAGCTAAGAATTTGTCCTTTCTGATCTCATGATGCTTGTCTGAAGTCATGAGTAATGCTCGAGATCTAAGTGATTTAGGAATAGGTTGGGGCAAAGACCATAGACAGAGATGAGAGCACATTGAAGGGGTCCCTCACTGCTGTGTAGCACAGCCATTCAGGACAGTGAGCATATGGATAGTGGTACTACTTGGAGCATGTATGTGTGTAGACAGGAATTAAATGCATTGCTTTGTACGTGGGTTAAAATGAAGGACATGCAGTCTGTACTCAGTGTTTATAGCCAGATAACAGACTATACAGCCATCAGTGATTTCTTTTGACCCTTGTGTTTCTGGGGGATGGAATGAAGGACCTTGAGCATGTTTGGCAAACACTCTGTCTTTGAGCTATGTTCTCAAAGCTCTCTTGACTTTATTGTTGGTATTTTATTATGATTCATGTACATACGCCATGGTATATGCATGGAGGTCAGAGGACAACTCTGGAGTTGGTTCTATGCTTTCACATTTACATGGCTTTTGGCGATCAAATTCAGGCATTCATGGCAAGCACCTTTGTCCCTGGACCTTTCTGCTGACCCCACTCTTCCCCCACCCCACCCTACCCTTTTTTTTTTGAGACAGGATTTCTCTGTGGAACAGTCCTAGCTGTGCTAGAACTTGGTTTGTAGACCATGCTGGCCTCAAACTCACAGAGTCCTGCCTACCTCTGCCTCCCGAGTTCTGGGGTTAAAGGCATGCACCACCCATGCCTTTTGTTTTTGAGGTAGATTCTCACTCTGGCTTTGCAGTCACTCTTAAACAGGCCTTGAGTTTGAGAGTCTCTGGCCTCAGCCTCCTAAGTACGTGGGATTGCAGGTCTGTACCACTAGATCTGCCCTAGTGTTTTTATAACCAGAAAAACCTAAACAGTATTTCAAAATCCCATTGTTCCAATTCAATACTATGACTCTGAGACTTAATAAGTCGAGTAACGATGAAAGCCTTCAACGCGTTCTAAGAGAGAGATGGTAAATAGAGAGCTCTAGCTCATGGAGGGGATGTGTGTGTCTAGGGCCCAGCCTGTGAGATGCTTTCATGGGTGTGAAGTGTTCTCCAAGCTCATCAAGTTGTATATAGTAATTAAGTTCCTTTAAAAAAATGCCAGTCATTCCTCAATAAAGCAGTTAAAGAAAAAAGACAGAAGCCGGGCCTGGTAGGACATGCCTGTTTCTTCCAGGACTAAGGTGAGAAGATCACCAAGTTCAAGGTCAGGTTGAGCTACATAGGGAGATGCTGCCTATAAAAGGGAAGAGAGAAATAGACAATACCTAGATATATATCTATATCTAGATAGATAGATACATGATAGATAGATACATGATAAATAGATAGATACATGATAGATAGATAGATAGATAGATAGATAGATAGATAGATAGATAGATAGATAGATAGATGGATGGATGATGGATGGATGGATGATGGATGGATGGATGGATGGATGGGATGGGTAGATAGGTAGGTAGGCAGGCAGGCAGGCAGACAGACAGACAGATTAGCTGGATTTAGAGCTGAGTAGGTAGGTGGGTAATTAATACTCTGGAGGGTCTATGAAGCATTGATTCCAAGTAGCAGAGAGTGTGTGGAACAGCAGATTTGAGAATCCCCAAGCACAGTGGGATCACCAAGGTCATGACTGTGCACACCTGACAATGTACAGGTTGGTCCAGGACTGAGAGGAACCCTCACAGGGAGCATCAGAACTGGTGTTTAAAATTTTTTACAGTTCTAGGAAAGGTGCCAAGGAAGGCGTAAAGGTGTCTGCCAAGCTGGAGGTGGGCCAGTGCATTAGATGGGCCAAGCAGGAGACCCATCCCTTTCTTGTTCTTGGGAGTCACTCCTCAGTTCTTCCTGCAGATGAAGTCTGGGAAGCGGTGAGCAGTCCCTTCCCACAGGGGAGAGGCTAGCAGCCCAGAAGGAGAGGGCGGTATATTACTTCCTTATGACTGCTGTGACACATGGCCACAAATGTAGAGACAACACAGACTAATCCTATCGTTGTAGACGGGAGAGGTCCTGAACAGGTCTCCATGGAGTAGAAAGGCACAGAGTCTCAGTTGTCTAGCAGACTGCAGGGGAAACCTGTCCCCTTGCCTTTCCCAGCTTCTGCAGGCAACCTGCATTCCTGGGCTCCTGGTCCCTTCCTTTACGTTCAAAGTCAGCAGGATAAGGTCTTCAAATCCTGATGACATCATGTCTTCTTTTCTGACTCTGACTCTTAGACATCATTTGTTGACATGTCCTTGTGATGACATTGGCCCACCTACAGAAACTCCCCACTTGAGATCGTTAGCCATTAAGTCCCCTTTCCAAGTAAATGCATATTTATGAGTTGGTTTCTTTTGGGGAGGGGGTTTGAGACAGGGTTTCTCTGTGTAGCTTTGGAGCCTGTCCTGGAACTCACTTTGCAGACCATGCTGGCCTCGAACTCACAGAGATCCTCCTGCCTCTGCCTTCCGACGGCTGGGATTAAAGAAGTGTGCCATCACCACCCTGGCCTATTCATGAGTTCTTGAAAATAGACAGGTTTGGGTCCCATGGTTCTTTCTAACAGACCAAGTGAGAATCTTTAGCCATCTCTGTTACAGAACTTGTCTTTTGACTTTGGCTTCCAAAAATATTACTTAGTAATGTTTGCTCAGGTTAAGCCCCCGCAGTGATTGGCTTTGAACCTTTATCCTGGTGCTATGAATATGACACATACTTGGTCCTTCTGATTTTATACCATGTCTCCCAGTTTAATCCAGTCCCAATTCCTCCCCAGTGCCATACCTCCACAGCTCAGAAAGGAAGCAGGGTAAAGAATGGCCTTAAATGTCAGGGAGGGTCAGGATAAGGTCAAATGCAGGCTGGGAAGTTGAGGAGGGGTTGTCAGAATATGGCAATCAACCAAAAGCAGGTAGCAGGAGCTATAGGTCTCCATAGTAACTGGTTGTGGATGTTGACTATGTTCATTTCCTAGGCTGTCAAGAAAGTCCCCATAAGCTGAGTGTGTGTGGAATGTGTCCTCTCCCAGATGGCGGGGCTGGAAGACAGAGATGGCAGCATTGGGCTCCAGGAGAGCATCCGCCCTACACGTGTTTCTTTTTCTGCCTGTTGGCAGCCTACAGAGTTCTTGGCTGTGCCTTTACTATCTTCTACTATTTCCCCCTTCTCTGTTTCTCTGTGCCCTCTCTTCTTCTATGGTCATTGGTATTAGCTTCAGCACCCACCATAAGCCCAGGATGATTCCATCATGACCTTCTTAACTAATTACATCTGCAAAGGCCCCAGTTTTCAAATAAGGTCACATTCTGAGGCTCAGAGGGCTTGAGTTGGAGGAAGCTAGTACTCAGTTCACTGTAATTGCTGTTTCTCTGTGGAGCATTATTTTTCTGCATACTTCCACCTGCTAATTTTCCTCACACTTGAGTTCAGTTGGTGACATAGTTAAAGCGCCATATCTATCTATCTACCTACCTATCTATCTATCTATCTATCTATCTATCTATCTATCTATCTACCTATCTATCTATATCATCTATCTTTCTATCATCTATATATACCATCTATCTATCTATCAACTACCTATCTATCTATCTATCTATTTATCATCTATCTGTCTTGTCTATCATCTATGAGTCATGAATTTATTATCCATATCTATCTATCTATCTATCTTCTATCATCTATCTATATATATCATCTGTCTGTCTGTCTGTCTGTCTATCAGCTATGAGTCATGCATTTATTATCTATATCTATCTATCTATCTACCATCTATCTATCTACCATCTATCTATCTATCTATCTATCTATCTATCTATCTATCTATCATCTATCTACTATCTATCTATCTTCTATCTACCATCTATCTATCTATCATCTATCTACCATCTATCTATCTATCTATCTATCTATCATCTATCTATCTATCTATCTATCTATCTATCTATCTATCTATCTATCTATCTATCTATCCCATCTATCTCAACACAAGCTTGGATGTGAATTTAGGAGAATGTTTTCTGGCTCTTAGAGTTTTAGGAAGAAGCCAGCATCACAATTGACCCATAAGGCCACCTCCTGGTGAAGGAAGGCCCCCCTGGGGATTGCTTTGACCTCCACATTTGCTGCAGTTCCCACTTCATATAAGCTCTGATTACATGTCTTCCTGCCCCTTGATTTTTTAAATTCTCCTGGCTTCCAGTTGATGATAATTTCATCTATTAAAGAGTTTGAAAGCAGCCTGGAGAGACGGCTCAGAGGTTAAGAGCACTGGTGGCTCTTCCCGAGGTCCCGAGTTCAAATCCCAGAGACCACATGGTGGCTCACAGCCATCTGTAATGAGACCTGGCGCCCTCTTCTGACCTGCAGGCATATATGCAGGCAGAAAACTGTATACAAAATAAATAAATAAATCCTTAAGAAAAAAAGTTTGAACAGATTCAACATAATGCCAATCAAAATCCCAGCAAAATTCTTCAAAGACCTCGAAAGAACGGTACTCAACTTCATATGGAAAAGCAAAAAACCCAGGATAGCCAAAACAATGCTGGGCAATAAAAGAACTTCTGGAGGCATCACAATCCCTGACTTCAAACTCTACTACAGAGCTACAGTACTGAAAACAGCCTGGTACTGGCATAAGAACAGAAAGGAGGACCAATGGAACCGAATAGAAGACCTGCATATCAATCCACACATCTTCAAACACCTGATCTTTGATAAAGAAGCAAAAGATATCAAATGGAAAAAAGAAAGCATATTTAACAAGTAGTGCTGGCATAACTGGATATCAACATGTAGAAAAATGAAAATAGACCCATATCTATCACCATGCACAAAACTCAAGTCCAAATGGATCAAAGACCTCAAAGCCAGCCACACTGAAGCTTATAGAAGAGAAAGTGGGAAGTACACTTGAACACATTGGCACAGGGAACCACTTCCTAAATAGAACCCTAGCAGCACAGACACTGAGAGAAACAATTAATAAATGAGACCTCCTGAAACAGAAAAGCTTCTGTAAAGCAAAGGACATGGTCAACAAGACAAAACGACAGCCTACAGAATGGGAAAAGATCTTCACTAACCCCATATCAGACAGAGGTCTGATTTCCAAAATATACAAAGAACTCAAGAAATTGGACACCAAAAGATCATGTAATCCAATAAAAAAAATGGAATACAGACCTAAACAGAGAACTCTCAACAGAGGAATCTAAAATGGCTGAAAGACACTTCAGGAAATGTTCAACATCCTTAGTCATCAGAGAAATGCAAATCAAAACAACTCTGAGATTCTATCTTACACCTGTAAGAATGGCCAAGATCAAAAACACTGATGACAACTTATGCTGGAGAGGTTGTGGGGAAAAAGGAACACTTCTGTATTGCTGGTGGGAATGCAAGCTGGTACAACCCCTTTGGATGTCTGTCAGTGTGGCGATTTCTCAGAAAATTAGGAAACAACCTTCCTCAAGACCCAGTACTACCACTTTTGGGTATATAGCCAAAGGATGCTCAATCGTGCCACAAGGACATGTGCTCAACTATGTTCATAGCAGTTTTGTTTGTCATAGCCATGAAACAACCTAAATTTCCCTCAACCGAAGAATGGATAAGAAAAATGTGGTACATTTACACAATGGAGTACTACACAGCAGAAAAAAATAACGACATCTTGAATTTTGCAGGAAAATGGATGGAGCTAGAAAACATTATTTTGAGTGAGGTAACCCAGACACAGAAAGACAATTATCACACGTACTAATTCATAGGTAGTTTTTAAGCCTAAAGCAAAGAAAGCCAGCCTACAAACCACAATCCCAGAGAAGTTAGACAACAATGAGGACACTAAAAGAGACTTACATAGATCTAATCAACGTGGGAAATAGAAAGTAGAAAAAGACAAGATCTCCTGAGTAAATTGGGGGCATGGGGACTTTGGGTGAGGGTTGAAAGGGGGAGAGGAGAGGCAGGGAGGGGAGCAGAGAAAAATGTAAAGTTCAGTAAGTATCAGTAAAAAAAAAATGTTTGAAAGGAACGATTAGGAAACATGATGGAAAGGAGAATCAAGCCATAGAAGAAGCAAGAACAGATTTTCCCTCTTCAGCAACTTTGTAAATGTGCATTCCTGTGCTTTGAAGGCTGCATGCAGCATTTCCGGCACGCTGACTACACTTCTGGTGAAGCCCCTTCACACAGCTTTCCTTCCTCGTTGTTTCTGTGAGCCAAGTCAGCTACCAGAACATGTCAGTAGCTAGCCAGCAAAGACAAGACAGGTCAGCAAAAAACCCTAAAGAAATAAAAGACTAATGCTTGATTATGAAGACATAGAGCCATAGAAGACAGATTAACAGGCTCACAAAGTAGCTGTGTGCGTCACACTAAACACCAGCCTGGCCCAACTTTGATGTTGAGATGAAATTGAGACGACAGGACCTGGAATCATTTCAAAGGCTGAGGAAGCTCTTTCAAAAGGTCATTCCGCCTCTCAACAACGCTAGTTTAAAAGTTGGAAAGGAAAGATTGGGAGACATGATGCAATTTTCTGGCCTTTTAATTGAACGTCTCGTTCCAGGACACTGTAAACAGAACAGAGAAGTAATAATTGCTTCTCCAAGAGCGAATGCATTTCACTTGATTTTTTTGTGGGTTGGTGGCAGCGACTGTGGTTTTGTTTTTGTTTTTTTTGAGGAAGGGTCTCAGTATGATCTTGTTATGCCCAAGTTTTTGGTCCCCAAGTGAATTCACGGAGCTAGATTTCCGATGCAAATTACATGAGGGTTTTTAATAATATTCAGACTGTAGTTTAGACTACACCTCCACCATGCAAACCCAGTGGGTGAGAGAAGTGCAGAGCAAGCTTTTAAAGGGGAAACACTGTGATCAGGGGAGTTCAAGTCCTGTCGTCTAGGGATTGGGTGAGGAGTACATAGGATAAGGTAGTTTCTGAAACCATTGGTCAGGTTTTGGGCGCGAAAACCCTGACAAAGGGCCATTAGTAACTGACATGGTATCTTCAAGGACAGGGTGCCTCCTAGAACCATCTGGACCTCATTAAATTGTATGGCCCTGCTCCCTATCTTCTTAATTGGCCAATTTTAGGGTAGCTGTTCAAATTTCTGCTACGGCAGCCCATTTCTGGAGCCAGGGTCAAGGCTCAGTTATATACCAGGTGGCCTTTAGGGAAAACAGAATCCTTTTAAGATTAAGGCTCAATTAAATCTTTGGTCTCTCAAACTCCCTGTGTAAGGCCAGGTTGTCTTCAAACTTTGTGATACTCCTGCTTCAACCTCTAAAGTGCTAGAATTACCAGTTTGTGCCATGAGGCCAGAATTTCCAAGTATTGCTGTGGCGGGGGGGAGTAAGTAGAGAGCACTCTCTAAATCTTATTTAATTTTCTCAGGAACCTTATGATTCAAGCATAATTCTCACCAAAGAGAACCGAGGTCCAAACAAGATGGATAACTTTTGCAAGTCCGTGTGGTTACAGAGAGCATTGAAAGGTTTTAGCCTTTAATCAGGTGCTCTCCCCCCCCTTTCTAGCCCTTAATAGGTTGAGAGAAGGAAAGGCGAGAGCTGAGTCCAGGCTGGATGAGTAACTGTGAGTCACGGTAATGGTGATCCTGAGATTCTGAGCCTGGACTTGGAGGCGGGATGACTGATGTATCTGGCTGGCTGCCGGAGCTTGCTTGGAGGCAGATTGGCTGGGCATCTTGCAGGCCAGTGCAGGCTGCTTCCTGGGATGGCTGGGTTGCAAACAGTAGGAGTGAAGAAGAAGAACCTCACTGAGTACTTTCTGGCTGGTGATTAAAATAGGGCAAGTCACGTGGCCACATCTCGATCCCGAGCATGGAGAAAGAGACACATGTTCTCTTGAGACATTGTACGATCTTGCCTTATATTTTTTTTCCTAATAAGCTACAAAAGAAGTGTCTGTCTCTCTCTGGTCTTTTCTTCGGTTCTGTTTTGACCAATCGTTTTCCATTACCTTGAGATGTACAAACACAAAAGATAGATGAGCAGGTATTAGTTTGCCATTCAAAGATTTTGCTGAAAACTTGTAGGGATTGGTTATTTTCTCCCTCCTGATTCTGGCCCAGATATTTTTATTTTCTCACTCCTAACTCCGAATGCTATGCTGACCCCACCTGGCCTGGCCACCATCTACTATTTCAGGCATCACATCTGCCACTGCTACTAGTCCCAAAGTTCAGACCCTGAAGTCTAATTTACATTGCTGTCTTCGTGTACTTTCGGTCCCATAATGGAATACCTGAGACCATCTCTCCAGCTCCCTCCTATGAATTCTTTACTGTTCCTTCGTGTTGCAAATGGGTGCTCTAGAGGTTGCTGTAGATCTCAGCTTTTACTGTTGACTTATTCTCAGTGAGAAAACCCATTATAATGGAACTATTAACAGCATACTGATATTCATATATGTGCATTATTATTTTTGTATTTTCAATTTTTATTTATTATTTTGTGTGGATGATGGGGACACACATGTGCTGTGGCACACATGTGGAGGTCAGAGGACAGCTTTGTGGAGTTGGTCTTTTCCTTCCACCCTTATGCGGGTTCTGGGGATCTAACCCAGTTAATCAGGTTTGCAAAAGATGCCCTTTTGTTTGCTGAGCCTTCTCAGCAGCCCCTTAGATTAGCAGTCATGACCCCTTTAGTGGTCGAATGACCTTTTCACAGGGGTCACATATATCAGATATCCTGCATGTCGTATATTTACATTACAATTCACAACAGTAGTAAAATTATAGTTATGAAGTAGCAACAAAAATAATTGTGTGGTTGGGGGTCACCGCAACATGAGGAACTGTATTAAGGGTCGCAGCATTAGGAAGGTTGAGAACCACTGCTCTGGATAGTTCATGAATCCTTGCTCACGTCTCTATCTCTCCCACCTATACCCCAGTCTGAGCTATCATCTTCTCTCCTGAATCATTTAACGGGTCTGACCTTCTGAGTCTCACAGTATAGACTTTGTTCCTTACCCACCCATTTAACCACTGCCTCGATTTGCTGTTTAAATGCTTTGATGTCTCGTTGTTCTTGAAGGCAGAATTCATGACTTAGTTTAGGATTGCGGCATATCTGGCCCGAGACTGCTAATCACTCTGGAATCTGTGATCGTCCCACTAGATTTTTGCTTTTGTTTTTGCTTTCCCTCACCTTTGAATGCCTCGGCCTCTATGCTTTTCTGTGGCCTCCTGAAGCGCCCATCTGCGGGGAGCACATTCCTGGGTCACTTGTCCCTGTACGATTCAATCAGCCATAGTCAAAGAATCATGGTCACATGATATGATAGAGGCCAACAGGGCTCATATTTGTTCCCTGTAGGTGGGAGTGATGAATGGGAAAGGTTGTGTATCCTAAATGGGCCGTCCGAATCCGCTGAAGTATTCTTGGCTCCCAAGAAGCACTAGGGCAGTAGAGTAGCCACCCTCCAGCAATAGGATAGAAGGGTTCTTTTGCTCTTGACGGCTTCATGTTGGTGGCTTCTATCACCTTAGCCACATTATCAAATCCGTGATTATTTCCTTGTTCTAAATTGGCCCCATTTCTGTGTTTGTCCTAGGAAGATCATACCAATGATGTTTAATCAGGACGGAGGCATTTTGATCAGCAAAAAAGGAAGCATCATAAGGGAATGGATGTGGCCTTCAAAGGGAAAAATTGACGATCCGATTGAAATTGGGGTATTGTTTTAGAATTCATTATTCTTTTCAAATATGTGTGTGTGTGTGTGTATATTCGTATGTGTAAGACATGGGTGAGTAGGTGTGTGTGTGTGTGTGTGAATGTGAATATAGAGACCATGGGGAAAGACCATGCACCTCCTTTGAGATGAGATCTCTCATTGGCCTGCAACTTAACAATGAGGCTAGATTGGCTGCCTGGTGATCCTCAGGGATCCCGTCTCTGCCTCCCAATGCTGGGATTCCAAGCATGTGCTACCACGTGGTATTTTCGTGTAAGTTCTGTTATAAACTGAAAAGGGAACAAGCTTGACCCCAGGCCAGAAGACTATTGTCACGCACGGACATGAGACTGACGTTAGTACATTTTACAATCTAAAAGGGGAAACAGCTGAGAAATTAAACTTTTAATGAAAGGATCCTGCTACCTGAAAGTTAACAAATGATCTAAACTCTGAAAGCACTTGCCAATGCTTCTGGGTTGTCATTCCACGACTCCAGTGCCAACTTTCTAGGTTCACACATAGTTACTTTGTGTGTGTGTGTTTGTAAACTAAACAGACTGCAATAAAGCAGGGCCACTGTGTATGGTTGTTTAGGTGGTACACTGAACAGGTGCCCTTGAGGGTACCATTTATTGACAACTGTGATGTCCAGGTAGCCACAAAGCCACTTTGATGATTGAACCTGGAAATAGTTTTCAGGTATACACACCAGATTTCCAAGACTTCACAGAGAAAGGGAAGGCAAAGCGTCTGTTAGTTTTACGGGCCAACCAGTGAAATGTCTTAGTAGGTAAAGGGGCCTGCTGCCAAGCCCAATGAGCACAGCTGGAAACTCAGGACCTACATGGTGGGAACTGGCAAAGTTCCTGAAAGTCCTGAAAATCATTCTCTGACCTCCACATCTGGAGATGTTTATTATAAAACATGCTTTAAAAGTAACCCTCTTGTATTCTACTCTTTTTTTTTTTTAACACATCTATTAGCCTTTTAAAAAAAAATCCCTCCCCTGGTTCACATCTGTGTCTCACATCGCATTTCCTGTGACTAGCGCCACTGTCAGCAAGTGCAAGGAAAGTAATGGTGTGTCTTTCTACACAACTGATAAAACCACACACCCCTGCATGAGAAGTCATGGTGTGTCTTTCCACACAACTTACAAAATTAAACACCCTACATGGGAAGCAATGTTGTGTCTTTCCAGGCAACGGTTAAAAATCACACACACCCCATAGCTCCTTTTCAGATGGTACATCTTAAAAAAGTGATGTTCATTTCTGGAGGGCTAGGGAGCAGGTCAAGAAACTACTGGGCAAGATCCTGGGTGTGAATTTCTTGATATTCTGACATCAGGATTTCCTTATCTTTTACCTACAAAAACAGATTATTCTATTATTTTTATTATATTTATTTATTATATCTATTATTTATTTATTATTATAAAAAGTTTTGGATTACCTTAGCTGGTGCAGAGGAGGGCAACTTGAACCTAAAGAGCCCTTACATTGGCCAGTACAGTATGCTGAGCTTTGTCCTTAACCCTACAGTCATCTTATAATCTCTACTTTCCCATTCTTGCCATTTATAAAACAAGCTCCCACTTTAACAGTAACGTTAAGGCTTCTAAAATGTGTAAGCACCGGGTAGTCATGAATCGCGTTTCTTGGCGCGAAAGGGAATCGTATCAAGCTTATCATGCAGGAAAAGGCAGCTGTGTCTTGAGGCAGAATGAGACCTCAGAAGGACTGAACTGATCTAGGATTTTCTCAATCTAAAATGGATCCAATCTTCTTTTTTAAGATATGACTACATGACTTGCAAAATAGTTTCTGTCCATTCACCCTCTTTCTGTGAGTAAGTGAGCAGCGCTTACTGCAAACCCACCTCTTGTGTTTCTGACATTTAGGGGGAAGCTGCCTGCAGATAACTCTTCCTCATTTCCTTCTGTAGCATCAGGCAAATACCCTACTTTCACTTGACTTGTAAAAGTAGATTCTATGCCCCCAAATGATCCTCCTTTCTGTTGCTTCCAGGTAAATAAATACATCACCGTGACTATTTCGGGGCGCTTCGCCATCACCTTGATCTACAAAAGGCACCCCCAAAGCCTGAAGCTGTCATTGGCGCCTGTCAAACACAGGCCTCCACCGTTACCTGAGAAGGTGGGCCAAAGGTTTCGCAGCCATCTTAGAGGAGTGGTTCTCAACCTGTGGGTTGCATATCAGATATTTGCATTATTTCATAAGAGTAGCGAAACTACAGCTATGAAGTAGCAATGAAAATAATTTTATGGTAGGGGGGTCACCATAGCATGGAGAACTGTATTAAAGGTTAGGAAGGTTGAGAACCCTTGACTTAAGTATTGAGCCGAGTATAGTGGGGTATAAGTTCAGCCCTCAGGAGGCCGAGGCAGGAAGACTATGGGTTCCAGGCCAGCCTGGTCTACACAGTGAGTAACAGACCGACCTCAGATACATTAAGCAGACCTTTCCTGAAAAAGAAAATAAAATTCTTTTGGTTTTCAAGTAGCTAAGTAGTAGGTAGTAGAAGCCTGAATGGATTTTGATCAAACTTCAGAAACGTGAAAAATCTGGAGTGTGTTTATGTGAACAGTGCAGTTATAAAAAGAAAGCCTAGGAACATGTATGTGAGTTAAGTTTTACTTTGTAGAATTACTACAAACATTCTGAATATCCTGGATTGGCATGAATTTCTTCACAACTATTAATGCCTTTATGCCAAGCTATCTTGCTTCCCTGGGTGTCATTAGCCATAGCTTCTGAAAAAAAAGCTCCCCTTTCTCCCAGTTGTTCCCTGATATCAACCCCTCTTCCCGGGACGCTAAGGAAATGTTGGCGACCTACAAAAGGAAGTGCCGGCTGCTGGAGCTCATGGCCCAGAACAGAGATGTAAGTGCCAAGCTGTTGCTGTTTCCATCTGGCTGGCTGCGGGGGGGGGGGGGGGGGGGGGGGGGGG